>ML288030.1:0-33651 GCA_005239495.1 Nicotiana undulata
AGAAGTTAAATTCCTGCCCTTATCTTTACATTTCAGTTATTACCCTGTTCTACCGTACTAGCAATTTGTTGCCCCTTTTTCCCTAGCATGTTCTCCCCGTATCTGCCTTACTTGCTTATTTCTGTCGATAATCCCCTGTTATTATATAGAATTGCACAGGTACATATATTGTTTTCGGTCCTAGCCTCGTCACTACTTCGCCGAGGTTAGGCTCGGCACTTACTCAGTACATGGGGTCGGTTGTACTGATGTTACACCTGCACTTCTTTATGTTGTGCAGACTACGCAGCCGTCCCCGGTGATCACTGACGGTCAGAGCATCTCATCAGTTCATACAAGAGACATCGAGGTAGACCCGCAGACGTTCGTGGGCCTTNTTTCTGGGATTGTATATGGGTTTTATTTCGAAATTGCTATGCTATATTCTGATTATTTGTTAACCTTCACATTGCGGACCATCGATGCCTTAGTTATCTTGTTCGTTTTAGTTGTTAATGAGTTTTATTTAATCCAAACGTTGGCTTGTCTAGCGGGTTCAACGTTAGACGCAGTCATGGCCCGAAGGTGAGATTTCGGGTCGTGACAAGTTGGTATCAGAGCCCTAGGTTTCTTAGGTCTCTCAACTCACGAACAAACTTGATAGAGTCTGAGGGATCGATACAGAGACGTTTGTACTTATCCCCCAGAGGATACATAGTTAGGAATAACTTCACATCTTTCATTCGCTGTCGTGCTAGTTCAATTCTGAATACTAATTGAGTCTCTATTTTACTCTCTCGCAGATGGCGAGAACGCGTGCTTCCTCATCGACTGACCAGCAGCCTGATCTTCCTATTACAGCTCCTACGAGGGGCCGAGGCCGAGGCCGTGCTAGAGGCCGAGGCAGAGCTAGGTCAGCAGCTCCAGTAAAGGACTCACAGGTAGACTTTGCCGGTGAGGTTCCTACTCAGAAAGTCCCAGTTGGACCAGCTCAGGTTCCAGAAGGGTTCATTGCCACCCCAGTGCTTCAGAACGCTCTAGTCCGCTTAGTGGGACTCATGGAGAGTGTGGCTCAGGCCGGTCTTCTTCCTACTGCACCATCTGGATCTCAGGCTGGGGGAGGGACCCAGACTCCTGCTATTCATACGCTAGAGCAGTTTGCCACTCAGTTCCAGACTCCGACACCTCAGACGGCCGGAGTAGTTCAGTCGGGTATTGTGGCACTAGCAGTTGAGGGAGCAGCCATGTCAGCAGATGCTCTATGGAGGTTGGATCAGTTCACCAAGTTATTCACTACTACATTTACTGGTGCACCATCAGAGGATCCCCAGGATTATTTAGACAGATTTTATGAGGTTCTTCGGAACATGGGCATTGTGGAGTCCAATGGAGTAGATTTTGCTACATTTCGTGTTTCTGGCACCGCCAAGACTTGGTGGAGAGATTACTTCTTGACCAGACCAGCTGGGTCTGCACCTCTGACTTGGGCTTAGTTCTCCGAGTTGTTCTTGGGGAAGCTCCTTCCAGTTACTCAGAGAGAGGATCTTCGGAGGTAGTTTGAGCATCTACAGCAGGGCTCCATGTCCGTCACTCAGTACGAGACCAGTTTCATTACGCTAGCCAGGCATGCCATTATGATACCCCCTACTGATCGGGAGAGGGTTCAAAGGTTTATTGAGGGTCTAGCTCAGCCCATCAGGCTTCAGATGGCCAGAGAGACGGGTACTGATATCTCCTTTCAGGATGCAGCCGATGTGGTTAGGCGCATTGAGATGGTATTATCCCAGGGTGGTGGACAGGGGTCTGACAAGAGACCTCATCATTTTGGCCATTTCAGTGGTGCCTCATCTGGAGGCAGAGATCCCTTTGGCAGAGGTCATCCTCCTAGGCCTTATCAGTCGGCACTCCAGGTATCCCGCAGTGCACCTTCGGCATTCATCAGTGCACCGCCGATTCAGAGCTATCAGATTGGTCATTCTGGTCGTCAGGGACATTTCCAGGGTCAGTATTCTCAGCAGCCGAGGTCTTGCTTCACTTGCGGTGGTATGGGGCATATTTCTAGGTTTTGCCCCCAAGGTTTTGGTGGTTATCAGTATCAGAGTTCCCGTGCCATGGTTCCCGCATCAGGTGCACCATCACCCCCTCAGCCAGCTAGGGGTAGTGGTCGTGGTGCCAGAGGTGAAGGTCAGACTCATAGAGGTGGGGGGCAGACCATGAGGGGTAGAGGTCAGCCCGTAGTAGGTAGACCCATAGATGTACAGGTTGGAGNTTGTACATGTGTCTACACCTGTTAGTGATTCTATAGTGGTAGATCGAGTCTACCGTGCTTGTGTAGTAGCTATTGGTGGTCTGGAGACTCAGGTTGATCTTTTGCTTCTTGATATGGTTGACTTTGATGTTATATTGGGGATGGATTGGCTATCTCCCTATCATGCTATTATGGACTGTCATGCCAAGACAGTGACCTTGGCCTTGCCAGGTGTGCCTCGTTTAGAGTGGAGAGGGACTCATAGTCATTCTTCTGGTAGGGTTATTTCTTATATGAAGGCTCGGCGCATGGTCAAGAAGGGTTGTTTGGCCTATTTGGCCTATGTTCGTGATTCTAGTGCTGATGTTCCTTCTATAGAGTCGGTGCCCGTGGCTCATGAATTTCCAGAGGTATTCCCTGCTGACCTGCCGGGTATGCCACCCAACAAGGATATTGATTTTTGTATTGAGCTAGTTGAGGTCACTAAGCCCATTTCTATTCCCCCGTATCGTATGGCTCCGCCAGAGTTGAGGGAGTTAAAGGAGCAGTTACATGATTTGTTGGATAAAGGCTTCATCAGGCCTAGTGTTTCACCTTGGGGTGCTCCAGTATTGTTTGTGAAGAAGAAAGATGGCTCAATGAGGATGTGTATTGACTACCGGCAGTTGAATAAGGTTACTATCAAGAACAAGTATCCTTTGCCGAGGATTGACGACTTATTTGATCAGTTTCAGGGTGCTACGGTGTTCTCTAAGATAGACTTGAGATCTGGTTATCATCAGCTGAGGATTAGGGCTTCTGATGTGCCTAAGACATCTTTTTGCACTCGTTATGGGCATTAAAAGTTCTTGGTCATGTCGTTTGGGTTAACTAATGCCCCCGCTGCTTTTATAGAGTTGATGAATCGGGTATTCAGGCCTTATCTGGACTCCTTTGTGATCGTGTTTATAGATGATATTTTGATATACTCTCGCAGCCGAGAGGAGCATGAGCAGCACCTTAGAGTCGTCCTCCAGACTCTGAGAGATCGGCAGTTGTATGCCAAGTTTTCGAAGTGTGAGTTCTGTGGCATTCTTGGTCCATGTGGTGTCGGCAAAGGGCATTCAGGTGGATCCGAAGAAAGTTTTAGCAGTTAGAGATTGGCCTAGGCCCACTTCAGCCACTGAGATTTCGGAGTTTCTTGGGCCTAGCAGGCTATTATCGCCGGTTCGTGGAGGGGTTTTCATCTATAGAAGCCCCTATGACCAAGTTGACGCAGAAGAGTGTTCAGTTCAGATGGTCGGAGGAGTGTGAAGCGAGCTTTCAGAAGCTCAAGACAACATTGACCACAACACCAGTGTTGGTATTGCCCACAGGTTGTGACATATATATCATATTGAACAAAAGAAAAATTATTTCTAAAATATTTCGCAAAGTTACTCATGGATCAATTTGAGCTAAAATTAGCCCAACTTTAAAGAAGAATTAACCCAAATAGCCGTCCATCTAATCTCGTAAACTAGAATAGCCAACGGATGTATAACATATATATATATATATATATATAATTCATGTATAATATAGGTATAATTGTGTGTATTCACGTGTAATCTATGTATACCGGCTAGAAAAAATAAACATTGAATCTAGTTGACTATTTGTGTAATAATCCCAACTTTAAATGAGTTGAGATGGTTCGAGTCAAGATGGATTGAGTTCCATGAGTAGACGGGTCAATAACTAGCCATACCTTAAGCGGGTTAGGCAAGTCATTTGGACTTGGGTCAAATTTGGCAGTCCTAGTTCCATTCTTTACCAGCAAGTTTTTTGTAAAAAATGCACTGGACGCCCTATTTGGTCGCCCCCATTTAACCTACACTCATTTTAAAAAAAGGTTTTAACTTGTACCCACTTTTTAAACAACTTCAGTCCCCTTTCTCTTTCTCTTCCTCCTCCTCCTCCTCCTCCTTCTCCTCCTTCTCCTCCTTCTTCTTCTTCTTCTTCTTCTTCTTCTTCTTCTTCTTCTTCTTCTTTCTTCTGTTGTTGTTGGTGCCGCTATGAAACTTCAGTTCATAGGGATGAACTTTCTGCTGAAGATTAACGTTTGCTACTACCTAATAACTTCCAAACAAATAAAGTAATGAATGCTGAAGTTCAGCAAATATAAACAAAAACTTCAGCTCCTAAAATGTTGAAATTCAGCAAATACAAAACAAACTTCAGCCCTGAAGTTCATCACAAACATAACAAAGCTTCAGCTAAAACATGCTGAAGTATAGCAAATATAGAACAAAACTTCAACTAAAACATGCTGAAGTTCAGCAAATAGAGAACAAAACTTCAGCTACTAGAATGATTAAGTTCAACAATTAACAAAAACTTCAGCAAATAGAAAACAAAACTTCAGCTACTAGAATGCTTAAGTTCAGCAATTACAAACAAAAACTTCAGCCAATACTGGGTTCATCAATTTTTGCTACTTCAGGCCCGTCTACTAGAATGCTGAAGTTTGCGTGATTGCCTTTGCTACTTCGGACATGTATGCCTCAAGTTACGCAAAAAATAAGTACGCTTGCAATATTTTTTACAAAACGGATATAAGTTAAAACGTGACCCAAAAAGCGAGTATAGATACAAATGCCCCAAGTTTTTGATGTCCATTACGTTACCTGGGCTTACTTTATCATCAATCCTATTTCTGTTATTTCTTTTTTACTTTTTTATTATTTGTTAGGTCTCTTTACTCCTATGGCTTTCTCGTATTTCTGGAAAAAGTAATTTGATTGATGAAACTTGGCATGAGATTTGATTTTTCGTATCTATATGAAAGAAATTGTTATTTAAGCATTACTAACTAAACAAAGGATTTTTGAACCTTTATTATTAAAATTGTCTCACTTTTGAAAATTATTCGGCCTAAAAAAGATTTGCTTACAATTTATATACAATCTATTATTACGATAACAACAAACAATCATGTATGATCCCAGTATATACAACTTATTATTAGTGCTTTAAATTAGGGATTAAATTACACTTTTTCTTTTTACTTCTATTCTCTTTCTCTATTTTCGACCCCATCTCTCCATGTACTTTCCATTATTAGTGCCTTAAATTAAGAGATTTTATTATATCCTTTTACTATTTTCTTCTCTCCTCTTTCTGTAAGCGTAAAAGGTTGGTTTTGAATAGCAAATTCATTCTCGGCCAATTCGCTTTGTTCTCCCAACAAGTCACTTTAATTCCTGCAGCATAGAGATGGCAACGATGGCCAAGAAAAAGAAAACTTAATCTCTCAGATTAATTCTTTTTATCACTATTAATTAGGGTGACAGTAACTTATATTTTTTTTAAGTATTAGGACTTTTAAATAATACTATTAATTAGGAGTATTAGCAAGGTGCTCATAAATTTAATTCTTTCGGTGAGAAAGATTAAATTTCATACAAATTTGATATATCTACAAATTAAAAAATAATTTTCGTATAAATTTAATATATCTACGACATATATAAATTATATACAACTAATTATATAATATAAATATTTACAACTTATCAACAACTTTCATACATTATTTTTACCTAGTTAAATACATCTACAACATCATACAACTTAAACACAATTTTCATACAAATTTTATGCAATATGTCTTTTGTATGTATTTTGTATCTGATTTGTATGTATTTTGTATGTGGTGTGTTATTCTTCCTCTTTAAAATTCCAATCAAGACTTTCCTTCGTAATACAATTTTGATACATATCAACAACTTTGTGTAAAAAGATACTAATATTTATAACTTAAATACAAATTTCTTACAACGATTCATACATTTTACAATTATTTTCAACTTTCGTACAATATTCAAACAAAAAAATATAACTACAACAAAATACAACTGAAATACAATTTACGTACAACTTTAATTCTTCTTCTTGAGATATACAACTTTAATACAATTTAAAAAGATAGAATTTCGATTTTCAATATGAAATTCGACCAAGATCAAGTCTAATATTCACCAATCACTTTCAAAATTGAGATATAAACTCCAAAGAATATTCTCAATTGTTTGCAACAACACCCAATCCAAACAAATAACAATTTTTGAAAATCCAAATTCGAATTAAAAGCTTCAAAATATTTTAATGGCTGAAATAGTGGACAATCAAACACCTTCAATTTTTTTTGATTGACAATTTTAATTAGAACACCAATTGTGCAAAATGAAAGCAAAATTGCTAAGTTAAAATTCTATAGTAAAATATTTGAAATCCATTGATGAATTCTATTAAAACTCTATACAACAAGAAAGTACAAAAAACAGAAAACATCAAAGGAAGAAAAACTAGGGGAAAAACATATATAAAGAGAGAGAGAGAGAGGAGAGACGGAGAGAGACAGGAGGGGGGGGGGGGGGGGGGGGGCACATATAAAGGGATAGAGAAATAATTGATATTTCTTATTCAATTTCTAGTATAAAAGGATACTCATTTAAAACATATTTGTATATAATAGATAAAATGTATATGACCATATAATTAAGTTAAAACTTAATTAGAGAGGATAATAAAGTTTCACATATAGTGTAAGAAGTTAAAAATCCTGTTAAACAATATGCAGTTGTTGTTGTGTACTTACCATGTGAAATATAGGCACAAATTGAAAATATCCTTATTGGCAGGTCTCATAAGAACATAGGTACCATAAATATCTGTAAGAAGCTCATTCCTTACATAGTATGTTTGGTCAAATTTTGTTCAAAAGTGCTTTGATTCAAAGAGGTATAAGAAAAATATTTTTGGTGGGAAGCGATATTAATTTGAAAAATATTTTTGAACAATAATTCGTGCTTGACCAAGCTTTAAAAAAATGCTTTGAAGCATAATTTTTCAAAAAGTTATTTTTGGGAGAAAATTAGTTTTTTTATTTCTCAAAAACTGCTTCTGCTTCTCCTCAAAATATTTTTTTTCTTTCTAAAAGCTTGGCCAAAAACCTTAACTTTAGAAAAATACTGCTAGTACTTTGGTTTAAAAAAATGGAATTGTTACACAAATAGCTGGTCAGATTTAATGTTTACTTTTTCTAGCCGGTATAAATAGATTATATATTGATTATATATAATTATAAATATATTGTACATAAATTACATATATATTATATATCCACTGGCTATTTTAAGTTTAAGAGATTAGGTGAACTGCTATTCGGGTTAACTCTTCAAACAAAAAAAGGGTACTTTCAGCCAAACTACTAGTCTCGAACCATACGGTTAGTTTTTTTACTTTACTCATGTCTGTGCGAGAGAAATTAAAAAATAGCCAGATTTATAAGTGGTCATTCAAAAATAGCCACAGTTTCAAAAGTAATCGAATTTTAACATCTTTTCATGTAAAGATAAATCTGAACGAAAACAGTGTTCAAGATCCAGAAAATACTCCAGCAATATACTGAAATTCTAGTAATACCGGAACTCCACTATAATATACTGGAGTAGCATATGTATACTGGAGTTCCAGCATAAGTATACTGGAACTCCAAAGTATACCGAACTTTCAGCATAATATACTGGAGTTCCAATATAATATACCGGTCCAACATAGTATGCTGGAAGTTCATACACATATGCTCCAATCTCCAATATATTATGCTGGAACTTTCCGCGTGTTGGAGTTCCAGCATAATATGCTAGAAGTTCATACACAGGTGCACCGATCTCCAGTATATTATGCTGGAACTTTCCTGTTGCAGCAAAATAGTTGATATTTTTCAATAACTTTGCAAACACTGCCTATTTTTAAATAACCAGTTCGAAAACTGACTTGCCCGTGCTATTTTAACCGTCTGTGCCAATGCAGTCTTATGTTTTTGCTTTTTTGGGCCAAAATCCACCTAACTTGTGAAAATTAGATCCAATTCAAAGAAGAATTAACTCAAAAAGTCGTTCACCTAACCACTTAAACTAAAGAAGTCGGTTGAGGTATAGGATATGCATAATATATGTATTATATGTGTTAATTATATATAATCAAATAATCTATGTATATGGTTAGAAAAAATAAACAATAAATATCGACAGCTATTTATGTAAAGATTCGAAATTGAAACGTAGGAGTAGTCTTTTTATTTCATGGGCCTATACAATCGACTATAAGCTTCAACAAGAATGCAAACAAATATCCAAGCCTCATTCGCATTACTTTGGAACTGCTCGAAATAATCAAATGAAAGTCAGTAGTAATATATTTTCTTCTTTATGGAACTAAACAAATAGAAAAAAAGTGTTTACAAAATGAAAATAAAAGAACATATTTACACTGGCAAATGACAAGTCTTTGGAGCAGATTTTGCTAAGTTCTTGAAAACTCGTTTGGTTCTAGTATTTAAAGAAGTTTTTTCAATAATATTTTGTTTATCAATATAAAGAAACTCTCACAAACCATTAAAAGTTTAAGAGAAACTAAACTAAAATTATCCAAATAAATTACTTACAATTTTTTTTTCCCTCAATCTTTAAAAAAAAGTCTATAAATTTGTCCAAACATAATTTTACTCCTTGAAACAAGAAGATTCAATTACTAGGCGATCTTCATCGGGATTGTACACAAGAAAATAAATGCTTCCCTTGTAAATTCTAGCCAGAATTTTCTAGCACAAACAAACACGTCAGTTAACTTAAATGTACCAAAGTTGACTTCATCTGATCATTAAATGGAAAGTTGAGAACTTGAGAGCCATAAGTGCTATCTTATCCCTAAAGATGAACTAATCTCAAAATAGAATACAACCAAATAAAATTAATTAATGAACCAGATTGGATTACATCTACATGTGATCTCAATTTATTTACCAGTTGCTGTTGGGTTGTCAACAAAAAAATGGAGTATTTGCATCATCTTTTGGACCCACTCGAGTCACCTAAGTCTTCTCTTCTTCAATGTGATCACACTAATCCCATTAATTTATCCTTAACACAAAATACAAAAAAATGTGTAAGTGTTATATCTGAAGGGAGTCTTGAAACAACGATAAAGTTATAATCGTGTAACCTATAGGTCGCGACTTGTATGTTTCAGTTCGTCAGATTGTCTCTTGCCTGCCCATGGATTCAGCAGCAGTTCAAAAGATTGCCTTATTCGGGAGCCTTGGAGTAACATAAAGTTATAATCGTGTAACCTATATGTCACGGGTACGAGCCGTGGAATTAGCAATTAATACTTGCGTCAAGATAAGTTGCATACATTATACCCTTTGAGGTGCGGTGCTTACAGCGGCGAAGCCATGAATTTATTCAAGGGTATTCAAATTTGAAATAAGTGAAAAAAATTCTCCGAGAAAGAGTGTTCAATATATGTTATATACCTCTATAATCTGATATTTTACCTATATACGCAGTGTAATTTTACGAAGAATGGTGGTCAGTTGACCACCCTTTATAGCATGTAATGGATGCTTTCTGCACCGAGTTGCCTGTATATATAGTGCCATATCACTTACGCCAAGGGATATAACCAAATTTTTTTTAGCAAGTCATGTGAGGACTAGGTCAATAGAAATGTCCAAAAAGAAAGGTTAGAAATATGTAGACTCCAACTTGACCGCAAAAGTCTTGTTCATTGATCATCAATTGGACAATATCATTGCATTTTATAAGTGAGAAGAAAAGACTGTTTGCCATTCTAAATTTAGCTGATCAAATTTCTATAGCACAATCTTTCAACGCCAAAATTTGATTTTATCAGTATTCTAAATCCATCTTCCTCTTGTGTTGGGTTGTGAATGCTGATTTCTTATTTTCAACTAGCTGGTTACCATCTGTTTCTAAAAGTAAAAAGTTCAGTACCTGGTGTTATCATTCAGTCCAAACAAGAATATCAGCAATGACCTTTTGTCTACTTATAGAACTTTTATGAACAATTAACCCACTTAAATTCAAAATAACCGGCGGAAGTATATACATACATAATTTATATATTATATTATAATCTATGTATATGACTATAAAAAATAAACAATGAATATGACCGGCTATTTGTGTAAAATCCTCTTTTATCTACAAAAGGCAAATCCATAGCAAATAAGATAAGGTTTTAACTTATATAATGTCACAAAAATATATATTATTATGCAATATAATTTTATCTGTTGTAGCAAATTGCTTGCTTTTTATAGCATATAAGATAAAGATTTAACTTATATATTTTAAACTATCCGTATATAAAAAATAAACTCTGTAGATAATAACCGGAGCAAAGTAACGTAGCGTGTATAAATTTAATGCAAAGAAGACAAAAGAATCCATAAAAGATCATGTGTCAAACCTTGATTTTGTCATCTTTAGGTAAAGACAAGGGAATTGCTAAGTGAACGTGTTAAAGAAATGGACAATATATGCAACATCAAACCCATTTGGTGAAATTTGTCATTTGTGGGTGAGAAGAAAAGCAAGAAGACAAGTCCAAATGAGACAAGCAACCAAATCTCTTTCTCATTACTCTCTCTTTTAGGTCCTCTATTTGTTTCTTCTTTCTCAATTTCATACGTATTTCCATGTCAAACAAACTACAATTTCTAACAACTTTGAGATGGTTTTATTGACTCCTTTCTTGACTCCCATATAAATATGACTTAAAGGTGTGGTACGGTACACAAAGCATTACGCGTCTACGTAGGGTTCGGGTAGGCCGCATACCAAGAGGGTGCACGTTTGGCTGATTCCACGGCTGAAACATGTGACCTATAAGCAGAGGCGGACCTATGGTTTAGGTTGAGGGGTCATCGGACCCCGTAAACTTCGGTAGAAATCTTGTATATGCATATGTATATACCTTGAAAATGATTAATTTAAATCCCTTGGCACCCTTAATGCTTAAAACCTTTAGGGGCCACTGATTAAATAGAATATTGTGCCCCCGTCGCATTAAATTCATGGATCCGCATTTGCCTATAAGTCACACGGAGACAACTTGGCCGTTGTTCCAAAGCTCCCTTCCATATGCATATGACTTGAAAATGAATTCCATGGATTATAAAAAATTTTAAACTATCTTGCCTTGTAACTCCCTATGTGTATTTTTGTTGACAAACAAAGATAAACTAACAAAAGAATAGAAGAAAGACAAAGAAATGAATTTCAATCATTTCTGTTCTTTTTCTTGCCAACATTTTCCTTGTATTGATGAGAAATCTTGAATTACATTATTCAGAACTCGAAAAGAATTGAAGATATATGTTTAATCCACCTATCAAATTAAAAAATCTAGTATAGTAATCTCACTTTCCTGATTACTAACTAAGCAAAAAAACAAATTTAAGAAAAAGAAAAAAATTTAAAGGATAAATGAGCAGCAATTGGCTAGCTATCAATTTGCTGGAAAATTTATTAACGACTTTATTGGTTGCCATTGCTGGTGTTATTGCCATTGGTTGTGACACTGCTGTTTTGGTTGTTTGCGGTCGTTGTGATAGTAGTAGTATTGTTAGTACTACCATTGTTTGGCTGCTGAGGATTTCCAATAAGGGAAGTGATGGCTGCTGCTAATGCTGCTGTGAAATTAGGATCAGCAGTGAGAGCATTCACTGTGTCAGCCAAAGGATTGTGGTTGGATTGATGAATCGATGATGGCAATGTTGAGGCGTTCTGTCCTTCCGAATCTTGGGACAATTGTAGGCCTGAAAATTTGGATTGGTTATATAAAGCCTGGTTAAAAATCTGAGGCAAAAGTGCAGCTGGATTTGATAACACATTGTGGGGTGGATTTGAGAATGGGACTTGGAATTGGTTAGGGGGTCTTGGAAATTGCATAGGGTTCGGGGATTGAGTTAGGTCCAATGTAACAGTAGGAAATGGCGCGGAGGCTGAAATTGTAGCCATGCTAGAGGAACAAGGGAGTAAAGTTCTAGCAAAGAAATTGGAATTCATTAGCCCATCTGCACTTGGCATAGAACCTGAAAGCAACATTCTTGCTGCTGAGGAAGTTGTCGACGCCATTGCCATTGCTGCTGGAGGTAATGGATGATTGTGAGTTCCTTCATAAGTTGTGATCAAGATTGTTCTGTCCTCTGCACATCTTTGAACCTGTCAATAGTGCAGCAAAACTTACTTCAGTCAAAATATTCATAGTTAGCGGGCGTCAAAATTTAAAAAAGTAAACAACAACAACGCCCCAGTTTGATCCCAACAAGTGGGGTCTGGGGAGGGTAGTCTGTATATATACAAAGAAAATAAGGAAAATCAGAATCTAGTATATATACATAAACATAGCTAAACAATGTAATTTTCCAGCGACCCTTAGCATACAGTAACAAACAATACCAAATGAAAATATACTTCCTACCAAGATGCTTTCTTGGTTATTGTTGGAGAAACAAATATTGTATTTGATCAAGAACCATCAATTGCAACCTAACACCAACTAGCATTAACAATCAGTGTTAGATATGAAGTGTACAACTAACACATTTTTATTAAGATTGTTTGACCTTTGTGATTCAGATTGACTAAGATATAACTCTGGAAAAAATCATGAGTAAGTACATAAATAAATTGTTGGACTAAACAAAAACATACTTGCTTCCTAACTGGGCAACCAGCTGCCATGGTGCATCGGTAATAAGCCCGAGGACACGGATTTCCTTTCGCCATTTTCTGTCCATACTTTCGCCATTGGCAACCATCGGTGATCTGATTTTATCCACGAAAAAAAATAGTATCCATTAGTTTCCATCAAATAATCTTTTCAAAACTAAATAGGACTAGTTAAAATTGTACCATGGGAGCCTCTGATCGAGCCCTGACCGAGACACGAGCCTTTCTCATAGTAGCCTCAGTAGCTTGATCAGTACTTTTAGAGCCATTACCAAGTCTTGGAATTTTATTAGGACCCCAACCAGGTGAACCTTTTTCAGGACTATCTTCTCTACCAATTCCACATGTGGAACCTGATTCCATATTATTCGTTGGTGATCGTGATTTATCCCTTCCACTTCGCCCCTCTGACGAAGACAACGAAGTCTCTTCTGCTTCAGAACCAGTGGCAGCAGCTAGGCCAAGATCCATAAATTGCCTTGGCACTATTTGACCTCCTCCTCCAAGACCATTTTTGCTGTGAATTTGTTGTCTCACTTCTTCACTTTTCCCGTCGCGTTGATCATTTTCTTGATGTTGTTGTTGTTGTTGTTGTATCATTGTCATCATTTGCATGTGCAAGTTACTATAATCGTTCGTCGCCTGATTTAACATGTCCTTTAAACGTCGATTTTCCCCATTCATTCTTTCCAATTCAGCTTGAAGAACTGCTAACTGAAATAGGAATATAATCAGACTAAAAAAATTCAAGTTTAACAGAGCTAAAATACAAAAAAGGGCAACCCGATGTACTAAGCTCCGGCTATGCGCAGGGTCCAGGGAAGGGCCGGACCACAAAGGTCTATTATACGCAGCTTTACCATGCATTTCTGCAAGAGACTGTTTTCACGGCTCGAACACGTGACCTCCCGATTACATGAAGGCAACTTCACCAGTTACGCCAAGTCTCTCTTCAAACAGAGACTATAATTAGTAAATGATTTTAGTGTTACCTCGTTCTTGGTTCTTTTATCTTCAGAGTTAGGAGATAAGCCATCTTCCACTATAGACTGATCACTATAAGTATTTGCTGTGAGAAGATGCAAACCAGTCTACAAAAATGATATAATAAATTGGATCAAATTCAGTACTTAAAATTCACTAAACAAAATATCTTTTCTTTTTTTTTGGGGTAAAAAATGGTAAATTGGGTAGCTTACATTAATGTTAAAATCCAAATCAGGAGGAGGGGTGTTGGATTCTTTTCTTCCAGTGTCCATAGTAGTATTATTAGCAGTAGTAGCAGCTTCCTCAGAATTACTACCATCTTTTTTATGATCAGCAAAAAAGTCCATTTCATCAATAACTGGTCTAATTTTCTGCTCTTCTTCATCTTCATCTTCTTGATTATGATCAGTATTTGAACAGTTAAGGTTAACTGGGAATTGAATAGTAGAAGGTGATGACCTGTTTTTAAAAGGTGATGACTCCATTGATGATAACAAAGGTTGAAACTTGAATAATGGAAGGAAGTGTTTGATGGGATCTGGATCAAAAGAGAGTCCACTTCCATTGGCCATATATGAAGAGAAATGAGAAGAACAGAAAGGGAGAGAGAAATGGGAAGTGAGAAGAAAAGAAGCAATGGACTCGGCTAATTAAAAGGGGAAGTTAAGACTAGGGAAATGAAGACCAAATAATATAAGGTGAGGGGTTTTTGTGGAAGTGAAAAAGAGTTTACTTTCCAGATTTGTTTCAAATAGATATTGATGGGATTTGATTTTTCTGAAAATTAGACAAACAAAAGAGTATTATAAGTAAAGAATTGGAGAAAGGATTTGTCAAGTGACCCCACTTGGAAATGAGCTGTGTCAAAGTTGGGACCATCCTAGGGGTTTTAGTGGGGTCCATGTGATACAAAAGTTTTCGGAGAGAGCTCATCAAAATTATAAAACCATTTTTTAGATGTGACAAATCCATAAATTAGAGAATAATTATTGAAATTAAACTATTTCAAATGAACGGAAAAATATACTTAGAGCCAGTTTGGATTAGATGATTGTAAATTGCTAATAAGCTTGAAGTGCTGGAACTGATTTTTAAAATAAGCATTTACGTGTTTCGATAGAAATATTGAAACTGATAATAAGCCGTCGATATGTTTGATAAAAAAGGTGCCGATAAACGATTCTTTTGATAAAATAACTAAAATACCCTTGAAGTATTTTTAAAAGATTATAAATTAAAATAAAATTAAAAAAAAAGAATTAACAATGAATATGGAATGAAGAGAAAATCAAAAAATTTATTTTGAAAAAATGTTTTGTGATTAGAAAATATTATTAATGATAAACTAGTAAAAATATTGATCAAGTTAAAATTTTAACTTATAAGTACTTTAAATATTTATGTGTGAATAAACAACACAATACTTATAAATTAGTTTGATCAGCTTGTAAACTTAGAGCCAAACCCCCTTTTACTTTGTTACAAACTTTACTCTAGTTGAAGGATTTGGGGGGGGGAGGGGGGGAAGGGGGTGAAGTTTTTGAGCATAAGAAATGACATTGATTTTTTTCTTTTGTTTTCAAAGTAAGAAGCGAGAATGTGACATTTGACCCGTTCCAAGAAATTCACCGCCCCAATTGGCCCGGCACTTAGCTCATGACGACGGAGTGCTGATTCTTTATTGGGTAAAATATAAAATTGATCTGTGCGACCAAACTAATTATTTTTGTTAGCTAAAAATTAAATAAAAATATTATATATATTCTTTTTAGAACGGTTAGGAGTATATATTTTTCTTTTTGGGCCTCGTTTGGATGCATTGAGTCAACGAATTTCACAGACCGGCCCACTTTATCACGACTTGTGGGCCCCATTTTTGCCACGTAGGACATTTTTTCTTCATCTTACCCCACCTTGACTTCTTCACTTGTCAGTTGTCACATGATTTGAACACTTCAAATTAAGACGAAAATGATTTTACTTGGTAAATGACGTTATAGCTGTGTGGTAAGTTTTGCTCGTCTTCTCTATATTTATGGACAAGATCTAAAATTTGTGGCTTTTATAATAGGCAAGAAATGTGAATCTATACGCCAATTAAGGCAAAACCATCTAAGATGAACACGTAAGTTTATATGTTATTTATCGTTTAATGTAATATAAATATTTCTTTATAATAATAAAAAAGAAGCTCCGCAAATTGATACTTGATTGTGGTAATATAATATACAAAAGATAAATGAGATGTTACTCAAACTATTTATTGTTATAACTCTGTATTTGTAAAACAATTCTGGAAATAATAAAATAAATAAACAGAAATATAAACGCAATGAAATTAATCCGAGCCCACTGAATTCACAGTGTTTCCTTAAGGAATTTAATCCCCTCCTAGTACCCAAGGTTATGGATTATTTCCTCCCAGGATAGAACGAATTTCACACTGGTGTAGTGGTACTTCAAACCCCAGTGTTTCAGCGAACTCAAAGTTCGGTAGCAAATCACACTTACTTGCTTTCTTTGAAGATGAAAGTATGCAGAAAGAAGGAGGAGAACTCAGAAATTAGTATGTAAAATCTGAGAGAATGGACTTGTATTTATAGCCAAAGTTGGGCTGAAATCTGAAGAGGTGCAACTCTCCATAATGGCTGTTTTTGCAAAAACGCCCATAAAGTAAATGCCATGACATAATTGGCTATTTACTCAATAATAAAGAGGGAAAATTGAAGGGTAGTTAATTTTCTGTTACAAAACAGAAAACTAAATTCTGGATAATAACTGAAATGGATTTAATATTAATATTTATTTTAATATTAATATTTTGTTATTAAAACAAATATTTAATAACATTTCTGTTAATATTTACTATTAACAAATAAATTTGGTCCAAAAAATAATCTCTCGATCGATCATTTGACCAAATCCAAATCCAAATCCAAATCCGAATCCGAATCCGAATCCGAATCCGAATCCGAAGCCGAGGCCGAGGCCGAGCCGAGCGAGCGACGGGCCGAGCCGAGCGAGGCTTGCTTTCTTCTCAACTCTTTATTAGCTAGAAGAAGAGCAATTTCTTATATACCCATCAAAAGTCTTTTCCTCTTCCTATGTGGGACAATTAAGGAGGGAAACTCAAATATCACTCAAATATTTTATTTTCCCCTCCATTTCCCATTCACCCATTTAATATATCATTAAATACTTAAAATCCCAACATTTATATATAGTTAAAACAATTCCACAGATATACTATGTCCAAATATTGTTATAAAAGAATAGTAGATGCAGGAATACTCCATAATCACTAGCTTAGAATTTTGGGGTCAATCGGTTTTTTGGCTTTTTACAAATTTATTTTTAATTTTATAACCCTACTTCTAATTTTATACACGGGAGATTTATATTTACACATAAGAGATCTAAAAAGGTTATTTTCTTAATTTTAAAATTGTAAAAGAGCGTGATGTACAAATAAAGCAAAAAATTACGATCTGCCTGTTGAAACATAATATAGGACCATTTAAAATAGAGGAGGTTTCACTAATTGATACTCCTATTTTATTATGATATCTAGGGACATATGAAATATTTAGTTGATAAAAATGAGATTCACTAAGTAAAACAACAAAAAATGAAGAAAATGGAAGATTAGGGTTTAATTCATATAGGTTTAGCTAACTAACTACTCTAGGTGGAAATTAATATTACTTATAAGGGTTAATAGGTATATACAGTCAAATCTCTTTATAATAACCTCGTTTGTTCCGAATATTTTTGGATGTTATAGTGAAGTGTTGTTATTAAGAACATATATTATAACATAACATAAATATTGGTTCCGGAAAAGTTTGACTTTTATAGTGAAGCGTAGTTATATAAAGATGCTATTATAGAGAAGTCTGACGACAGAGAATATTGAATTTAAGGATGGTCCAATCTATAGGTATTTTTCAACAATGGTAGCCAATTAAATTCAGTATGCAATTGACCTTAAAAAAAGGGCATGCAAGGATTATATATTTAATTTTCATAGCTTATTAAGAAAAAGAAATTAGGTCCTTTGGTCCCAACTTAGCGTCGCCCGCCAAACATGATTATGAAAACTTACTGCAGTCGAATATTAATTTGGTTTAGCTTTTCCATTAGTTCACAAACACAAATAAGAGTTTAAAAAAAGAACAGTACATAAAATAAATGGAAACAAATTAAAGGAGGAAGAAAATTACATGAAGAAACTCTCACATAGTATATCGTCACATGCAATAGAGGTCGACAAAGAGGTAAATAAATTATATAAATTTAAATTAAAGTCATTTTTCACCGACCTTGACCTCCTATCTATTTTTCTTTTGTCTAAGAGAATAATAATAACTTTTAGAAAATACAGACACATACAACACCTTTCTTATTTGTAGCTATAATGCTTTAGATAGTTCTATAAAGGACTCGACCAAATTTGGTTACTTTGAACTTTGAATGATAACAAATGTAAAAAGAGTAGCCAAATTAAACAAGCTAGGAGAATTGAGGTATTATTATTTTTAGTCCGCGCCAGAAACTATTTATATCCTATAGTCAGAATTGTGTATTAAATTTGTATAATTTTTGTATATAACATACAGAATATATTTATATACAAAAAGTATACAAGAATTATACACTTTTTCGGCTATTATTTTAAAAATGACTATACAATGTCATTTTCCCTATTTGATTTAATCAGCCTTATCTTTTGGGTCGTTTGATTGAATCTTCTTTTGTTGATATAGTTTCCACACCACTTTCCCAATACTCCCTCTTGTACACAATAAGTAACTTTTTTTGTTGTTGGTGTTTTCACACAAATTAATAAATTTATATTTTAATATTAATTAGCATGGAATTGATCATATTAATTTTTATTATCTTGACTTAAACACTCTTAATATATACTCCAACGGTAATACGGGCAAAAAGTTATTAATTCATTATGGAAATTTAAAAAAAAAAACAAATATTTTAGACCACAAAAAAAAAAAAGAAGCAAAAAAATCACTTGTTGTGAGTCGGAGGAAGTATTAATGAAATAAATCGAAATCCCGTGAACGGTTCCTTTCTTTTCTTTGAAGTTTGAAGCAAGTCAAAAAGAGCATGGCTGTCTTTTCCTCTCCTCTCATGCATGTAATTTGTAAAATATACACTTCCCTCTCAAATAATTTATTGTTTTAATTATCTTTATTTATATCTTAAGATGTAATCACTCTATTTATATGTCATATCATTTTCAAGAACAATTACTACTATAGATAAAATGCGACAAAGATTAATTATGTCTTAAATTTCTAAATAATAAATAATTTAAGGTAATTGTTTTTAAAAGTCACGATAATTAATTTGAGACGGAGGGATTATATACTACAAATTTATCTCCTTATCCCTTTCCCTTTTCCTTTATGTTTTTGACTAATAAAAAAACTGGTTCTTTCTACAATTCTCTAGCTTTGTCTGCAGACAAGATCCAGTTTAATTGATTGAAAAGGCAACCTTTTAGAACAATCTCCACAAAAATGAGTAAATACAGAGTTCGAACATCATCTAATTTACATCGATGGCTTAAAGGTCAAAGTTCAAAACTTATATTATGACTTTGAATCCAATAACCTCCTATACTTTATTGCACTAAGGTTCCTATTTTTTCAAATATACCTTTTCTAAAAAAATGTAAAATCAACATAAATGACTAGCTATAAACTTAAATAAGAAAAGATTAAATTCCGATATCATCATGCAACTTTACCCTATTTTGGACTTTTTATTTTTATTTTTTGTTTAGAAAAAAGTGAATTTTTGGTCCTTTCTTCATGTATCGTGCTACAATTGAAGGGATAAATTAAAGTATATATTACCTTAAGAAAAATATATTTTTCCTTCATTTTTAATGCTTCATAAATCTACTTTTCGGAAGAAATATGATTATAGCCTGTCCGGCCAAATTGAAAAAATTAGCTTATTTTGAAAAGTGTTTTTTTTCTTTCCGAAAGTGCCTTTTGCAGAAGCACTTTTGGTGAGAAGCAGTTTATGTTTGGCTAATTAATTTAAAAAGCACTTCTAAGCATCAATTACTGTTTGGAGAAACTTTTAAAAGCTTCTTCGGGGAAAAAACTATTTTTTTTCCTCCTAAAAACTTGGCCAAACACTTCAACTTTAAAAAAAAAACTCTTTTTTGAAAAAGAAAATACTTCTTAACTTGGAGAACCATAGCCGAACAAGCTATTACTTAAATGACACCTTGTACTTACCACTTTAGACAAATATGGAAACAGAAAAAAGGGACAATTCAAAGCTCCAACAAGTAGGGTCCAAAAGTAGCAACAAAATGGAAATCTAATTCCAAAGGTAACATATACGTGGGAATGGAAATTAAAATTAAACCTGATTCAATTATATATTCCTTTTGTGTGGATCCACTCATCTTTACATTTGCTTTTGGAACTATTACTATTATACTTTGGTGTGAGACATGAAGGTACTTTATGGCTACAAATTAAAACCTTGTGCTACTTTACTTAAGCCGGTTCTAATTTGAGATTTAAACTTCATAATAATTAAACGCATTAAGTAAGTGTCAAGCTCACACTCTAATTAATGTTTATATGTATCAACGTGAAAATCTAAAGAAGATAAATTTTGTGAAATTTACTACTCCATTTTATTTTTGGATTGCACCTCAATTTCTAACTAGCAGCGATACAAAATATTCGGTGATTTCTTTTAATCTGTAAAAGATATTAGATGATTTTTTTAAATTTGTCTAAATCTAATTGAGTATAGTAATTAACGTGTACACAAATTGAACCGTGAATGCAACCATTATTAAAAGAATGATGATTCACATTATGAAACTATAGACTAGAGTCTATGGCTACAAAACCATAGAATAAGTTGTCCTCAAGGTCAATTATGGATTCACACAAATGAGTTTCTTTTGTCAACTTATATAATAAATGCTATTAATTATCTCAACTAAAACACGTTTTACCTATACCATGGTCTACATTAAAATATTTAAGAGCTATGATATCACCATTTGCTTCTCCTCCTCGACTTTTCCGGCATAATCACATTTCACTTGTTGTACATTATTCATGGTTTCCCTTGAGGTTTTTTCTTTTAGTACGTCACTATTAAAAAGACTTAGTGACGGACAAATTCTATAGTTAAATCGAAAAATCGTCGCTAATCTCATTTAACAAGGAATTAGCGATAGATTATTAAGATTTTTTTAACTACAAACGATTTAGCGACGAAGTTCGTAACTAATTCCGGTTATTTTTGTAGTGACTTTATTAGGGTCGTTATATTCAATGCAACAAATTAATTTTATGCAGACTTTTATTAAATGAAGACACAAATTTCTTTAGGTGCACTAATTAATATAAAGCTCTCTGGATGGAAGGCAGTCATTCTTTACTGATCATAATTATGTTCCATCTTCCTATTTTGCCTCCCTATTATAACTAGTTTTATATGGTGTCTCTTTGAATTATATATAGCTGCTAACTAGTGTAAATGTTACATCATTATTGCACATTCTCAAATTTGATTTAATTTACTTGACTTTCCTGCACCAACGACACATTTTCTTTTTCCTTCTAAACACCTTAGTTGACAATATGTAAGTATTATGTGGTACACTATCACAATTCCTTTAAAAAAACAATATATAATAGTTGGTGACTACAAAGTTGTTGCAAATGGGAAAATATGAGGCCAAAAGTGTCACCCTTCGAAGACCTACAAAGAAAGAGAACAAAAGGAAAAGTGATTATAAAACTCAAGAAATTAAAGTACACCCATCATAACGTAATAAAATACTAATTACGTTGAAGAAGACTGAGATTTTGATGACGACGTGTAACAGTACTTCCACAAATAATTTAGTCGCAAAAAGTTGAAAATTTTGATGCTAAGTGGACCTCAAGAAAACTTTATAAAAATAAACTAAAATATGTTAGAATAAAATCTAAATATGTGGTATGGAAGCTGAGCCGTGTGACTACAATGGCGTAGTCATGAATCTAGTCTAGGGTATTCAAACTTTAAAAAAAAGTCAATAATTGTTATTTTTTAATATATGGATGCACAAAATTTTACCATCAAATTGTACGACATTTAGCTAGACAATAAAAACACTTGTATAGAACTACTTATCATTTTATAAATCAAAATTAACATTAAAAAGACAACAATAGAAAATTTAGTACTTCCTTCGTCTCAATTTATGTAAAGGTATTTGAATAGGCACGACGTTTAAGAAATAAAGAAAAACTTTTAAACTTGTGCTCTAAAATAAAGCAAAGAACTTGTACTCTCATTTATATTATATTAAAAGTTGAGTAGTTTGCAGATTGGTTAAGTCAAGTGACAAGCTAAAATGAAGCCAATGCAATTTTAAGACAACAATGATAATTTGGAATTATAAATGAAAACATAATTAATTAAAGTAGTACTTGAATGAGAATTTTTTTTAAATTATGATAGAAAATATATTTGACATCTGTTGATTAAATAAAACTTTATTATATTATTTAATATAGATTTTAATTCGAAATACAAATAACATAGAGTAGCTTATTTAGTACAAGTTTTATACTTGACCTTATTTGTGTACAATATACATTAATGTAGGCATCTTTAATTAAACTTTTGTGTATAATTCAGTTATGGTAGTTTTTTTTAAAGAAAGAATCATAGGAATTTTAATTCGAAAAATAAATAACATAGTGTAGTATAATTTAGTTTACCTATGGTATGGGCATCTGTTGACTAATAAATTAAAGATTGATGAAATATTCTTTATTTAGTACAAGCTTTGTATCTGACCTTATGTAACGACCCGACCAGTCGTTTTGAGCTATAGCGCGTCGTTCAACGGTTTGATGCCTTGCGTAGCTTCATTTCATGTTATATGACTTGTACGCGTAGTCGGAATTGAATTTCGGGAAGTTCAGAGCTGATTCAGATGGAAAATTCTCAATTCAGAACCTTTAAGTTGGAAGAGTTGATCAAGGTTTGACTTTTGAGTAAACGACCTCGGAATCAGGATTTGAAGGTTCCAATAGGTTCGTATGATGATTTCGGACTTGGTTGTATGTTAGGATTGAATATCCGGTGGTCCGGGAGCATTTCAACGCTTATTGTGGAACGTTGGCAATTTGAAGGTTTTAGAATTTTATAAGTTTGGTTTGAAGTGGACTTTGGTGTTATCGATGTCTATTTGGGGTTCTGAGCCTTAGAATAGGTTTGTATCGTGTTTTATGACTTGTATGTAAAGTTTGGCGTCATTCTGGAATGTTTAAGTGTAATTCGGACGCGTTTGTCGAAGTTTGAATGTTAAAAAGAGGATTTGATTGTCAACTCATGATTTTGGTGTTGTTTGGTATGATTTGAGGCCTCGAGTAGGTTCGTGTCATGTTTTGAGATTGGTTTGTGTAATTGGAAGGGGTCCCCGGGGCCTCAGGTGTGTTTCAGATGTATAGCTCTTATTTGATGTTTCAACGTCGTTTCTTCGGACATAAAGGGTACCATATTGATAAAGTGACCTTTGATTTGTGATTGGATTGAACCATTAGATCCGTATCGTAATTACGGAACCATATCAACAAGAATTGTCGAATTCCGAGGTCGTATGAGAGAGTCATGCCCATTTTTGCGTCGGGAAAGATTGTTGGTTTCTGGTGCAGACTTTGTTTTCGCGAATGTGAGGGAGGTCCCGCGTATGCGAAGAAGGAAATTTGGGTTGACCCGTCAATGTGAGAAATTGATCTTCACGAACGCGAAGATCAAAAATCGCTTGGGCAGTGTTTTAAATGGGTAGACCGAGCATTTTAGTATTTTGGGCATATCTTAAGTTCTAGAGCTCCGTTTGAGGTGATTTTCGCGGAGTTGTTCGCGTATCAACAAGGGGGTAAATATATGACCTTTATTTTGATGTTTTTCCATGATTTTTTTGTTGGTTATCATTTTTATCCATGTTTGAATTGTAAAAATTGAGGTTTTGGGTCCTAAAGCTATGAGATGGTAAATCCTTGATTTGAGGGTCAATTCATGGGCGAAATTGGATGATTTTTGAAATATAAACTATATAATCTATGGTTAATAATTATTTTTGATAATTTTTGAAATCCGGGCATGTGGGCTCGTGGGTTGACTTTATTAACTTTTCGAGTGGAGTTGGGAATTGTTATAAATTGATTTATTATGAGTAATAGTATATTGTTATTGGTTTGCACATTGTTTGACTAGTTTTGGAGCGACGAACATCGGCTTGAGGTGTTAGAGTGGTATTGGAGCCGGTTATGGAACTTCGGAGTGAGGTAAGTCTCATGTCTAACCTTGTGAGGGTGAATTTACCCATAGGTGTTATACTCTTATGTGCTACATGTTGTGGGAGCTACACACTTATGAGGTGATGAGTGTTCGTGCGTACTAGAATTCCTGATTATGTCCGGGTAGACTTAGGTTCACGCCATGCTAAATTGTACTGTTTGAGTTACCTTTGCTCGTTTAATTCATTTATTTCACGTTATGACTTGAGACTAGACTTGCATAGGGTTATAGACTCGCAATTGTTGAGATGTGAAGCTACTTGATGATTCACGGAATAATTTGTGCTTCCCTTATGAATTCTTCTTGAGTTGTGCGTTTTCATCGCAAAGTTATCCTTAAAGTTCATAACTCACACGTTTATTCGTGAGTGGGGTCAAGGACCCGTTAAAGCTTCTTATTCTAATGGGTTGGGTCCGTTCACCTCGGCATAATTATGTACCACACTCTTATGGGACCATGTCGTTCTCCTCGACAGTATAATAGATGCATCTATGGTTCGTGTCGTTCGACCCTCGGTAGTGCACACATTATGATGGGATCAGGTTGTTCGCCTTGGCAGGATTATGTATCACACTCTTATGGGAGCGGGTTGTTCGCCTCGGCAGTATAATAGATGTATTTTATGGTTCGTGCCATTTAGCATTTCTATAAAATAATCCTATGGAATCGTGCGTAATATTTGACAAGAAGCCAGTGTATCTGTGAGTTTTCCTGATTTGAACTGTGACGACCGATCTGGTGAGGTCCATTATATACATATACTCCGGTTGCGGAGGTAACTGTTAACTGAGATCTTGAGTTTATTGTTGAGAGGAAGATTGTATCACATATTTATACTTGCTTATTTCATTTATATACTCTGCCTCACATCTGTTTACTTCCTACTATATTTGACATATTGGACCACTAGTAAGTGTCGATATCGACCTTTCGTCACTACTTCTCCGAGGTAAGGCTAGATACTTACTGAGTACACGTTGATTTATGTCTGATGGTCTTGTGGGCGCAAAGGCACAACTATTGCAGGGACTTTACCGTGAGCTGCATTCCATGTTACGAACCGCATCATACAAAGTCTCCATCAGAGTTTTCATCTTCTCCTGTCTAACTTGTATTCCTGACAGATGTTGTATTTTATTATATTTCCTAGTTAATGCTCAAGAACTTATGACACCTGATTTTTGGGGCTTCCACCAGATGTTTGGTATGGTAGTTCCTGTAATTATGATTATTTTACCTATAAATTTTATTTTATATTATTTAATTAACGTAAATTATGATTTCAAAAGTAATAAAAATGAGTAATTAAGTTGATCAATCACCATTGGCTTGCCTGACGACGGTGCTAGGCCCTCACGACCTATATTGGATTTTGGTTCGTAACAACTTGGTATCAGAGCTCTAGGTTCGCTTGGGTCACGAGTCATGAGCAAGTCTAGTAGAGTCTTGCGGATCGGTATAGAGACGTTTGGTCTTATCTTCGAGAGGCTACATAGCTGTTATGAGCAATTCCCTTCCTCAATTCCTCTTCGTGCGATTTGATTCCTTTGGAGCTTATGCCTTCATTTCCTTCATACTCAATCTTATGCGACGTGGAACGCTTGTTATCAACTGGACATTGAGGAGTTGTAGTGGTATTGCAGATGTGGTGCATGATGTTTGTCTCTGCGTATTCAGAGAGGCTATTAGTCGCTTTGTGGAAGTGTGTTCTGTCATTTCAGCCCAGTATCTGTATTTCCTATGGTTTTGAGGCCATGCACAGATTATTATGATGTCCATGCGTTGTTATCGCACAATGTAGGTTTATTGGTAGGGTGCTTATTTATGTGCCAAGGAGTTGAATACTCGAAAGTAAGATTTCTCAGTGCATGGTTTAGAGGTTCAACATTTAATTCCAACGGAGGAAAGGCAATCAGACTATGGATGTTCAGGCTTTGGTTGATGGAGTAACGAGACTTGATATTTTCGAGCACGGTGGAATTCTTATTTGTGATGTGGTGTCATATTCTTTGTTTGAACGCATTAAGGTTCGTCGGTGTTATGTTCTTTGATTTGCCTTCGGGGCAGGGTGTTGTGAAATGGTGCATGAGAAACGATTGTCAGAGATGGCGGTGTGTAGCGGTTTCAGAATCGTGTCACTGTTCTAATGTTGATGGCTCGAGAAATATGGTATTCGAGGATTAGAGTGGGCAGCAATTTATTAGTTCAGGTACTACATAGATGGGGTTTGATTTGAGGCAGCATTTGGGAAGCGAAGGATGAGGATGGACATGGTGGGAGGTGTCTTGCGGTGTTTGAATTGCTAGAAGGTCAAGTATGAAAAGCAGAGGTCGAGGAGTTTCTTAAAGGAGACGGCTTAACGGAAGTGGGATTGGAAGAGTAGAATATGGGTTATGTGGTAGGATATCCACGTGCCTTGAGAAAAGTTTAGAGCAATTTGGGAATCGTGATGGACAATGACTAGGTCCACGAATTCTATTTAGGATGTTGGATACTGTACTGAGGAAGGTTGAATATGACGGAAATGAGTTTTCTTGGAATGAAAAGGGGTGAAAAAGCTTGATTTTCGTTATGGGATACGATGCGACTTTGAGTTTGGAAATGTATTGTCGGACTTTCAATTGATGTCAATGGGATATGAACAGAAATTTACAGCTAGTGGGAGAGCATGGGATCACGAGGGTTTACTAATTTCGTGGTAGTTGTACCTAGTGCAACGTCGTTGTCGGTATGGAATTCCACATGTGGGTTATCTCCTGTGATCAGGTTAGCGGTTGCATGATTTTGATGAAGTTTCTACGAGGAGTTCTACTTACTATCCGGTAGAAGGTTGAATATGCAATTATGGCTGATAATTAGGAATGTTCATGAAAAGTTTAACGAGAACTTTGGAGGGTTAACGGTGCGAGATCATGGTGATTGAGAAGGAGGAATATTTGTGGGTTCTACATTATGTGATGGTAGCTTAAGGCTAAGTGGGGGAACCCATTGTCTATGATTGGATTGCGTGATTGTCTGCTTGTTGAGTTTAGTTATGTTTTTAATGGAGCTATTATTATTTCTAAGGCAAGTTAAGAGCAAATTGGAAGAAGTGGGGTCAGTTAGTAATGGTTTGAACCAGTATGATTGTGGCAATGATCTGTTCCGTCGGTGTGTCAGTTATACGGGTGATTTGTGGCATTACGTGCAAGCTTGATAATCGTCGTAATTTGATTGATTTGGAGGTATTTGATTAAAATCGGTTGTTAAGTGTAGATGGATCCCGGAAGAGTTATGGTTGTTTAGACCACAACTTGAGGTTTGTATTTTCTGCAGTTATGGAAATTTAGTTACGTGATGCCATCGTTCCTCTGAAATGTGTTGAGTGAAAGGGGTTCTAGACGATGAATTGTTATTCTATTGGTGGTTCAGGAGTTATGATGAAATTCTTGTACTCTCGCGTATCTTCATTATAGATGCAGTAAGAAGCATGAGAATTAGGAGTTGAGGATCAAGGTTGTTGTTCGGTGCTGACAAGTCACGAGCTCGGATGAGCAGAAAAGAATTCAGATGTTCAGAGTAAGCTGGTATTTTCCTTAGTGTCACCTGATAACGGTGTCTTGTGTAAGAGGCTTTATTGGATGATTTGCGGATTTTCAATTTTCTTTGTAACATTAGCACTATGGTGGTATGGAGGTGCAGACTTTGTTACATGGTGCGGAATGTCGTGGGAGCATATCACACGGGGAAATTTGTATAAGTGTGACATGTTAGTCACTTGATTGTTAAAGATTGAAACCAAGTATGGAGATTTTTGGTACTATCGTTAATGTGAGAGTTCATGCCTGGAAGACACTCTATTCCTTTGGTTGTGAACTGTGGGAGTTTGTTCCAGACTGGGACGGCTGCTCGCGTGTGTCATGAATTGGGCCATTGTGGATCCTCGAAGGGTTGTTGGCCCAGTATGGCATGATCAAAATCGGCTCGAGGTCCGTTGGTGGGTCTAATGTCAATGTGTGCTCTACGTCAGGTAGGACACGTTCATTCGACATAACATTTCTTACGGAGGAGTCTTCGGGCGTTGAATGTCATTCGACAAAACATGAATAAGCTCAACAACAACCTAATTCCACATCCCTCAACAACAATAGTATGGAGACAACCAATCCGACCTGGTGCAAAGTACACATCCTTATTTGGCCTACCAATGGACCCCAAATCAACTCCAGTCATCCCCGAATGGACAAATAGCCCTCCAAAAGTCCACAACGACCTAACCATAACACATACTATCATCTTTCTAGTTTTTGCCACATCTTCACAGTCCACAACCAAGAAACAACTCCTTTTGAGAACTCCAGTCTCCAAATCCATAGAACACACGAATCACCATGTCTGATTCCAACTCTACCGCCCAAATGCCTAACACATCTCTCATGAACGATCATCCCATGAGGAATACTTCTCTAATTCTTCTGCGCCACAACAATATCTGAATATCAACAGTCGATCATCCAGGAGAGTATCACAATACCAATGAGGCATCTGTTAATCAAAACACAGTGCGCCTTCTGAAATGTACACTCTCCTCAAGCAATACTAAATAGTAATATCATTCACATAGTCATCTAAAACCGTCCATGTTGTTCACGATTCATGACCTCCCCTTCAAAACTGATGTGACCTTGCACATGCAAATCTCATTCCCACATATCACACTGCATCTTTCATGACATCATGTGAAAAATACGAGAATCTCATAATCAACTCTGAGTCACCGGCATAATAGATACCTGATCAGTTAGAAACCTTCTATTTGATCCCATCCAGGAGAAAATCACAATACACAACATTCTCCTCACGCCGATAGGAAATATCCATCTCAAATCGTGCTAGAAATCATCGAAAACTTTTCAAAGCCCATTTGCACATAACTAAGCCATCAGAACTGAATCTCTCTAACTCAACTAGGCCACGCAAATTATAAAAACGCAAGAGCATTGCCACAAAACACCTGTAGAGACTCACCACATCATAAGTACCCAAAGAATCGATCATATCCATCACCAAGTTGTCATATTTCTCCAAGTTCCTTCTGAATTACTCTCAAACTGAAACTTCTTCTTGACAGAACATCACGATCCTTACCCAAATCTCGCCATAAGAGATCCTAGCATCAAACCACATTTTCCTAAGGCCCATAAGCCTTTGTATTCCCTCTTAAGCATCCCAAAAGTACCACAACTGAGACACCCACTCTAAAAAGACCTTTTGCGAACCTAAAGTCGTTAACTTCACTTTCTTGACACTGAAATGTGTGATCCATAATAATATAGGAATACCACGAGTCTGGACGCCATCCTATGTAAATCTAAGATTCTAGCAATATACAAATACAAAAAATTCTCAATTAACACATATAAATCTTGAATTTATTATAACCTTTGGAGAGTCATCTACCCAGCTCAAATCTGAATTGCACTGCCCAAACGGACCGAATGACCCATTCTCCATTAGCATGACAACACCCAAAGAATTGACCCCACCTTACATCTTTCACGAGTAACAACTCAATTATTCCATGATTCACATGTATCCATAGAGTGTTATACAACCCATATCCAGAAATTTCCTCAATCGAGTCATCCTTGATCTCAACCTCTGCAAGTCCTAACTGATTCACAAGTATGCCTTAGACCCAAACCATTACAATACGTAACCATGCAACTAAATCGTCGATAGTAGACTCCCCCACTTGGCTCAAATCCATAGATCACTTAATCTTCCTGAGTATGAACTCATCAATAAGACATGAGAATCTAATTCATTCCACAATGAAGCAACATTAAAGGTCCTTCAATACACTCATAACTCAAGATTATACGTCATATCAAGAAAGAAATCAAGCATCCAATAGTCCTTGTTCATCTCAAGCAAACTCTTCTTGTTACATTCAATCCATCTGAACACATCAAATAGTCACGTCATACTCATCATATAGCCATCCAACCACTCATCGAGCCACAAATTCCACTAATAGGGACACTACCAGACTTATAAGTACAAAGGCACGTGCTCACACAACAAAAATCTTTGTGCTCAAGCTACAGTCAAAATCCGACCTCAAGTCCTCCAGACTGGCCCATCATCAGCATACTGAAATCACATCTCGCACCTCATCCATGGAATCACAACCCGATAATGAACAGTTGATACCAAGCGCTCATGTGCGCGTACAAATGCGTGGAAGGAATTCAACGAGTTACGCTTCAAGCTGAATCAATGTCGCACGATAAGGAAAGAAAGATGGGAAGTATATCCTAAATGTCCTGTAGCCTCTTGGAGATAGGTATGGATGTTATCATACCGATCCGCAAGACTCTACTAGACACTTGCTCATGACTTGTAGATCCTATGAACCTAGAGCTCTGATACCAACTAGTCATGACTCCAAATCCACTAGTCGTGATGGCACCTAACCAATCTCGCTAGGTAAGCCAACTAATATCTATCCAGTTCCATTAATATTAACGAGGCCATTAAACCAAAGTAATTTACTGAATCATATATATTTCCCAAGGACTGGTCGTACAAATCATGAGCTTCTAAGAATATAGTTTACACAGCTGATAGGAAGTAAATACATCTTCTGTTTGAAAAGTACATCAACAGAGTTCTATGAATCTAAGGCTACCATGAACAAGAGGCAGCTACAACAGGAACGTAGTTACATATTCAATCCCAGCTCCCGTTGATCACAGCAACATCATCAATCAACATCTGCACACAAGGTGCAAAAGTTTAGTATGAGTACAACCGACCCCTTGTACTTAGTAAGTAACAAAACTAACCTTAGGTTAAAGGTAGTGACGAGCTAACACAAAGGTCGGGTCTAATACCTATATTCTGCAACAATTCATGATGGTATAGTACAAGTAATAAAATAAGTATCTCAAAAATAAAATGCTCAACTTGTTCATATTTTAAAACAAAATAGGCATGCTTTTCAGGTATATCAGTGAAAACCTAAATCTTTTACCGAAATTTGCCAAACATACGGGTAAGTTTGAAAAACTGTGATTTTTCCCAAAAATTCTTTCAACAATAAGTAAGATGCTCCATTTTCAGATAGTGCGAGGAAAGTACATCTCTATGCTACATGTCAAGATACAGGTAAAATAATAGATGTTACCAAACCGGGTAGCAGAAGGAAATGCATCTCTATGCACGTATCTCAGGTACGCATGTCAAATGAAGTGCCTCTCAAGGATAAACTCATGTATTCACACTCTCAGAATACACAATCTCACTATCTCACATTCTCTCTTACCTTGCTCCATACTCAGCACACTCAATCACTCAACACTGTACAATACTTTTGCGGCGTGCAACCCGATCCACATATATATCCATAAGGCTTGTTGCAACATGCAACCCGATCCACATATATAGCCATAAGGCTTGTTGCAACATGCAACCCGATCCATATATACATAGCCATAAGGCTCGTTACGGCGTGCAACCCGATCCATATATAAATGGCCATAAGGTTTGTTGTGGCGTACAACCCGATCCATATATAAATAGTCATAAGGCTTGTTGCGACGCGCAACCCGATCCATATACATATATATAATCAGATGCGCTCACTAGGGGTGTGCAGACTCCGGAGGGGCTCCTTCAGCCCAAGCGCTATATCGATGGGGCGTGCATCCTGATCCCATAAAATGTAACTTATATAACATGTTCTGGCGTACAACCTAATCCTAAAATATCACTCTCACTCAGGCCGAACAAACAAGGCAGCTACAACAGGGGCGCCGGTACATCTTCGAGTCCCGCAACCATCGAGCACAACAACAACATCAACCGACATCTGCACGCAATGTGCAGAAGTGTAGTATCAATACAACCGACCCCAAGTGCTGAGCAAGTAACATACCTAACCTTAGGTTGAAAGCGGTGACGAGCTAACACAAGATCGGTTCCAAAGCCAATATTTCCACAACAATTCATAACAACATAAATGCAAGTATAAAAGAGATATCTCAAAAGTAAAATACTCAGCTCGTTCACAGTTCCAGAAAATGGTCATGCTTTTCAAATATCTCAGTGAAAGAAAATCCCAGATCTCTTACCGAAAATGCCAAAAGTACAAGTTTTAAAACTGTAATTTTCCAAATACCCTTTCCACAATAAATAAAATATTTCATTTTCTTTCCAAATAACAAGTATAAAGTGCCTCTCCATACCCACATATCAATGTATATAATAAGTCATCAATGACGTGATACTTTATAGCATGAGGAAGAATGCATCTATATGCCTGTATGTCATGTATGCATGTGAATGCCATGTATTTCTGAGATGCAACATGTACTCACACTCTCAAAGTACCCAATCTCATTACCTTGCATCCCCTCTTACTAAGCTCAATACTTAGCACACTAAATCACTCAGCACTGTATAATAATTGTTGCGGCGTGCAGCCCGATCCATATATATATAGTCGACTGTGCTCATTGGGGTGTACAGACTTCGGAGGGTCTCCTTCAGCCCAAGCGCTATATCACTGCGGCGTGCAGCCCCATCCATAATCGTTGCGGCGTACAACCCGATCCATATACATAAATATAATCAATATATTGTTGCAGCGTGCAACCCGATCCCATAAAGTATAATAGATATAATATGTTGCGGCGTGCAGCCCGAACAAAAAACATGTCACTCTCACTCAGGCCCTCGGCCTCACTCAGTCATCAATATCTCCAGTCTCACTCACGGGCACACAATGTCATGAAACAAGCCCGACAACAATGATATGATGTATCAATAGCAACAACTGAGAATGAGATATTATATGAATGCATGAATATGACTGAGTACAAAAATATCAATGAAAATCAGTGAGATGACAACCAGAAATAACCACTATGAGTACAGAAAATATCAGCATGAAGCCTAAACATGATATTTAGCATGATTGACAACTCAATTACTTTATCACATGGTGAAAACACAAATATCAACAAAATAGGGCCACTATATAGGGCCATGGGAACAACAGAGTCCCAATTCACAAGGTGCACGCCCACACGCCCGTAACCTAGCATGTGCGTCACCTCAATACCAATCACATAACACGTATTGCAGGGTTTTATACACTCAACACTCAGTTTAGAAGAGTTACTTATCTTGAACAAGTCAATTCCAATACCGAGCAAGCCAAGCGATGTTCCATAAATGTCATCCGCGCATTCTGACCTCTGAATGGTTCGAAACTAACCAAAAATAACTCAAATACATCAAACATTGCTAAAGGAACTAATCCCAATCGAAAAGAGGTCGAATCTTTAATCAAAAGCCCAAAATCGGCCAAAAAGCCCAACTCGAGACCGCGCATCGGAACCCGACAAAACTCATAAAATCCGACAACCCATTCAATTATGAGTCCAACCATATAAATTTCACTCAAATCCGACTCCGAATCGATGTTCAAAACTTAAAAATTCACTTTATGAAAAT
>ML288031.1:2334-31239 GCA_005239495.1 Nicotiana undulata
TTTTTTTAAAAAAGAGTGGGGTGTGAAAAGGGAGGGGGGGGGGGGGGGGGGGGGGGAGGGGAGAGAGAGAATTTTCCTTAAAAGAAACTATAGTATGAAGAAAATCCACCTTCTCATACCTTTTCTGTGACACACGGAGGAGAAAAACGAGTGATCATCTAAAGCTTCTCAAGGCATGTGACTCCAATTTTGTGGTTCATTTATAATCCATTCCTTCAGTTTTACTTGTGCACTATTTTAAAAATAAATTTTTATCTGACTTTTGCATATCACGAAATAAATAATAGTATATTTTTTTCTATTTTGACGATTTCAAATCATTTTCCAAACGAATTAATAGTGCTATGGGTATCAAAGCTCTTTCCTTTTTCGTTTATTTCATTGAGAGACAAGCTCCACTTTTTCTCTATCCCTTTGAATTGTTTGCATAACAAGTTAGACATATATAATTCATTCGATCAAAACCAGGGGTTTTCCGTTCCTCTTTCGTAAGCTATAAATACGAGTTCGCAAATAAGGTTATAAACACCTTAAATAACAAACAATAGGACTTGCACAAATACATGTAATTGAGTTTTACGTTCATAAAAAGCTTAGTAATATTAATTTGTATAAAAAAGACAACCTTTTTGTACAAAAGAATCAATGGAAATGGAGTTTTACCCATACCCATCTCGTGCGTTTTGCATACGGGATTTGGTAGATAGGGCCAAATATTTCTTTAGCGTTGCGGTATCTGCAATCATCGCGCGTCTCTTCTCTGCAATCTTCACCTTCTTCTTTGCTTTAGGTGCGTAGCCATTCTCATAATTGTTTGATTCTGTATATTCCTTCATATGTTTTTTTATTTTTTGCCCAGAATTGCATATCATATGACTTTGCTGCTTTGAAAGCTTCTAATTCTTGATGTATGCGTGCATTCGAATATTGGGGTGGGTTACACATGTGTAATCAGGGGCGTGTGATTTTTTCTTTTGGCAGTTTTCTTGTTGTTTTTTTCTTAAAACTTTCCTTCTACCACGTCGGGGAAAGGTGACAGTGAGAATTGAACTCACACCGACTGTGTGGGAAACTCCGTTGATACCATAAGCAGCGGTGGGCCAGACATTTCAGTAAGGGGTTCAAAATATAAACAAGTAAATGTAGGAGATTCAACTGTTAGGGATATATAGATATGCGCTAGATCCAATATCATATTTGATGATTTGAACATATTTTTATGAACGTCATTTGATATAAAAATATATGGCATTTGATATTCTTTTATCATAGTTATTATTAATTGTTTGATTAACTTGATAAGGTCCTTGATTAAATTTTGAGACTTGACATTGTGATGGAGATCATGATAATAAGAGTCAAATTTCTTATAATTTAATCTAAATTTTGTTCTTGATCGTAAGATTATTAATTTGGACATTAGTAATCCGGTTAGATCAATATTTATGTAATCGTCTTTATGGGATAAAGATTAGTTGGTCTCATTAACTAAATCACATAGATAGATGATGCATATAGAGATATGATCATTGAACCGACTCATTGGATAATTCCTAATGGTTAGAATTACCATAAACTGTCAATAGGATATTCTCTTGAAGAATGTGATGTAAGAATTTTCTTTGACCTGAGATCATCATAGTAATTGACAAGTTATTTATTGTGCTTTGATACTAGACACCTATGGCCCTAGGGCGATAGTTGAAAGGATATTGGGTACGATTAAATACTTGTAGAATTAGTGATTGATCAAGATGGAATCTGTCAACTCTTGGTAATGAGTTTAAGCTCCATGTTGTCATGAATTATAAACGACCAAATTAAGACCTTGGCCAGGGCAATTGAATGAAAGAAGAAAAGAGTTTCTTAGGTCATTCAATGGTCGATTATATTTGACATGAACACATAGTTGGTCGCCTATTTGGATTTGACAGTTGAACCATATCCTGGGGTGATCCAGAGCTATAAGGACAGAAGGAATTACTACATTATTCTTCTACTGGTTCTTGAGAGTAAATTGTATACTTCATTCTATCCGGTCGTTAAGGAGTGTTGCTAGACGCCACCCTTGATTAGTATATTGATGTGATCAATTTACTACCGGCTTAGTATTGAACCTATGGGGTCGCACACTAACGAGTGTTCTGATCTTTGCTAAAGGATTAATTACTTTATTATTTGATAATTAAATTAAAGAATTTAATTAGTCAAATAAATTTAGTTATCAGTCCAAATGAAATATTATTATATTCTTTGCTAGCACAGAGGATATAATTAATATTGCGAATAAATTGAAACTTTCTATTTGGAATAGAAAATTAAAATTATATCTCTTAGTTAAAATATGTATGTGATATATATAATGTAAATTGATATTGATATATATAAAGGTTATATATATAATATTAATTTATTCTTATAACCCAATTTGAATTGGATCAAGAGACATGAAAGTCCAATTGGACTAACTAACGTGCGGCCATCACAAACCCATTTAATATGGGATTGAATTTTCAAAGAAGGAAAAAATCAGTGAAGTTCAATTTGGAATGGACTTCGAAAGGAAAAAGAAACGTCGTCTTTTCCTTGCCCTATTGGAAACGTGTTTCCAGTTCACGTATATATATATATATATATATATATATATTTGTAGAGTTGAAGAAGATTTTTTTTTTTGTGAAAAATCACAAGGTGTATGAGCCGCAGAAACTAAAGCACTGATTCTTGAGAAGAAAAATCACCTTTGTGAAAGTGAGAATGCAACACAAGCCAAGAGAGAAAATACAATTACAAGAAAAGTGTTTCTTGTTCTTCTAACATTGAGTTGAGACTTTTGAGAAAAATTTCAGCACAATATTTTGTTCAATTTGTTCGCGGGTTTTATTGATCAAAGAGTTGATAGCAAGTCGGTCTCGGTGTGGATGAAAAATTGGAAACGAGACTCTCTTCACCAGGTACGTCTTAGATCCGATCTATTGACATGTAAATAAATTTTAAACACAAAAAGTTCTGCATCTATATGCAATCCTTCATCAACATCTATTATGTATACATAAAATACATTTTTGACCTGGTATATATAGTGTAATTTTTTGGCGATGAATCCCATGGCTCGGCCCATGACCATTAGAAGTAAGCCTTGGTTTGGTAATACCTTGTTGAATCTGTTATGCGACTTGAAACTTTGGGATTTACATTATAGGAAAAAAGAAGCCAAAAAGGAAAAAAGAATTGGCGCTTCTAAGCATATAATAACCACTGCACCTATTGGTATCAAAATATGCAGAGATATTAAGCTCTTTTAATGAATTGGTAGGGACGTACTCCACGCTATGTTAGAATTTTATGGGCAAATGGTTCAACACCCGCATAGAGCGGAATAGTTATAGAGATTCATATAGCCAACCCAACCCTGTTTATTGATTGAGGGATTGGCTATATGTGTGCAGATTGGTCGGTGATTTTGTTCCAAATGTTTGTAATGGTAAGAGGGGCTGCTTTAAATTCAAAAGTTTTGGGATTTTTCTGGAATGTGGAACTTATCAGAAATGTGCTGGCTTCTTGCAGTGGGAACCTTATTAGGAGCATTGACTGGAGCTTTGATAGGCCAAGAAACAGAGAGTGGATTTGTTCGAGGTGCTGCGGTAGGTGCCATCTCTGGCGCCGTTTTCTCACTTGAAGTCTTTGAGTCATCTCTGTTACTATGGCAGTCGGATGAATCTGGAATTAGATGTCTTCTTTACTTGGTAAGCAATATAAACTCTTTTCTCACTGATAATGCTGAGAGTTGGTTTTGTGATTTCCTAACTTCAATGTCTGGGATAATAATAGATCTTGTCCTGATCCAATAAGCTTTGTTCTACATGCCATTCCCCACAAACCAACTAAAAATTACATCCCAGTGTACTTTTGCTCCCATTCTGTTATGTTATTCACTTAGTCTATATGGGCTCTGGTAGATTGTCGATCTCTTGAGTTTACAATTCCCCTTTATAAGGTTTTAGGCTCCAAAATATTTCAATCGATTTTCTCTCATTTTATACTCTAAATGTATGTTACTTATACATTCAGTCAGATGTAATCATTTCTAATCTTGTTCCATCTTGTTCATTGCATGTTCATTTTAGCATCCGCATTTTACGACACTCATCTTGTGGGATTCCCCCCCACACCCAGAGAAAGAGAGAGAGAGTCTCAATATCTTTTTTGTGGCTCTTAGATGTATCCTTGACTGATGGAATTTTTAATTTGAACAGATTGATGTACTCACGAGTCTGTTAAGTGGTCGATTGGTTCGTGAACGGATAGGTGTGCAGTCCAGAGTCAGGTATATGCTGCATGACTGTTAGCCATTGTGAAATATTTCCAGCAACTTACTTTCCCTTCATTGTCTGACTCTTCTTTCTTGATCAGATGGGAGCTGTTGAAGCTGCATATGACGAGGCCCCTAACATTTTTGATACGGGAGGGGCTAAAGGTTTGCATGGAGATTCTGTTGAAAAGATCCCCAAGATTGTAATTACAAATGGTAGCAACTTGGATGATTCTGGAGAGAGTCTCTTGTTCTGTCTGCCTTTAGGTGAATTACGTTTACACCTTTTGTTTGCTATTCGTCCTGAAATTGAATTACTTGTCGATCCTGAAACCTTTTTTTTCCGATTTCTATGCATACAGGACTTTCAACTAGGGGAAACTATTAGATGTTTGCCACAATGTCATCACATGTTTCACTTACCGCGTATAGATACATGGCTGTTGAAACATGGCTCGTGCCCAATGTGCAGAAGGGACCTGTAGTTGCTCCGTAAATTATGACAAGGTTATATCATTTCTTCATACTTGCTTGTAAGGTTTCTTTAGTTCTCTTTCTTCACTTATCACCTATGTTGCGCGGACTCTTCAAAATGTAGCCGTATCCGTGTCGGATCCTTAAGAAATGCACTACTTTTGGAGGATCCGACACGTACCCGGTCACATTTTGGGAGAGTCTGCTCAACATAGCTTATCAGTAATGACAGTTAGTTATGTTCCCTTCCCTTGACTTTTGGAACTGGAGTAGACATTCTCCGTGTTTATACTCTTTCATGGCCGTTTGCTTATGTGATTTGGACATTGATACTTAAAAAACTTTCCTTTTTCCCATAATCTTGTCCTTTTACAACATAAAGAGAATAAAGTGAAATTTAATCACAAGTTTCTGATATGCAAACAGTTGAATACTAATGTAAAAAGGAAAACCTTTATTTAGATGTAATAAAATATACTACCCCAAACAATTATTGAGTACATATAGATGATAGAGTGGAAAACTGACCAACTCTAGCAAACACTCTATTCTGTGGATGAATTTTGAAATTTCTCCAATAGAAAATACTTAGAAGCAGCAATACTTATTTTATTTTTGCCCCGCCTTTTAATTTCTGCTACTTAAATAAATCAAGAATCATAAGGAGTGGCAATCAAAACAAGGTCATCCTTTCTTGTTGCAGAAATTCCAGGTGACTCAGTCATGTCGAAATTTTCATGACTTTGTCCATTAGGGAGTTTCCAATCGAAGTGATAAAGTAAGCGAGCTAAAGGTTGTCCAACATTAGCTAAACCAAATAGCATTCCGGGGCAAATCCTTCTTCCTGCACCAAATGGAATAAATTGATGATGATTTCCAAGAAAGTCAATAGAACTATTCTCAAATCTCTCTGGCATAAAGCTCTCAGGGTCATCCCAACTCTCAGGATCTCGTCCAATCGCCCATGCATTAACAATGACTCTTGTTTTGAAAGGTATTTCGTAACCATCAATCTTTGTATCCTCCATACATTCTCTAGGGACTAATAGAGGAATTGGAGGGTGCATTCTTAAAGTTTCTTTGATTACTAACTTCAGATACTTTAGCTCATCAAGATCAATCTGTTGAAAACCTTTCTTCTCCTTCAAAACTTGCCTTACTTCAGCTTGTGCCTTTGCTAAAACACTTGGTTTCTTCATCATTTCAGCTAATGCCCAAATTATAGTCGTCGATGATGTTTCAGATCCCGCAGAGAACATGTCCTATATGATGAAGATAATAAGTAAGAATTTACAAGGTATTAAATATTAAATTAGGGGGAAAAAGCAAGGTATTAAATAGATATAGAGAACTTACAATTAATATTGATTTGATATTGTCATCTGTGATAGGAATTTGAACTTCTCCACTTTCTCTAACTCTTAACAAAACATCAATCAGATCTTCTCCACCAAATTCACCATTACCCTTCTTGCCATCTGCTCGATTCTGTTTGTGTTCATTTACCACATTTTCCAAAATTTCATCAATCTTACCATGTGCCTTCACCAGTCTAGATTTTGAACCATCAATATCATGAATCATTTTCCATGTGGGGAAAAAATCAGCAATACTAAGTCCACCCGCCAATGATATTATTTCCCTCATAAATATGATCAATTTGTCTTGGTCACCACATATCTTCCCCAAAGCTGATCTACAAGTTACCGAACTCGTAAACCAAAAGATCTTGTCGGTAAGATTGACTGGAAGATTGGGTGTCGTTCGTATAGATGAGACCATCTTCGAGAGCTCATCTTGGCGAATCGAGCTAAAAAACTTGACCATCTTGGCACTCAAGAGTTCCAGTATGCAAATTTTACGAATCTGTCTCCAGTATTCACCGTATGGAGAAAATGCTATGTCGGTGCTGTCGTAGTGAATGATGTCGGCCACGACAAGCTTTGGTCTAGTGGCAAAAGCGAGGTCATGAGTTTTGAGTACTTGTTTTGCCATTTGAGGTGATGATATGATAATTGTAGGAATTTGTCCAAGTTGTAAATGCATAAGAGGACCATAGCGTTTGGCTAAATTTTTTAGGCCATGGTGAGGAAGTGGACCTGCCACAGCCAAATGGTGTAAACTTCCAATAAAAGGTAATTTCCATGGACCAGGAGGCAAATCTAGTTTTCTGGTTTTCCATTTTTTGAATAGAAGAAAGATGCTGGAGAGAAAGAGCAAGAATGCAACTAAGTTAGAAAACTGAATCTCCATTTTTAGTTAGGACTTAGGCTATTGATGGATGCCCTATTAATAAGAGAACTGGTATATATAGATAGAGTCTTTCTCTCATTAAATTCTAAACTGAAGACCTGTACGTAACATTTGTATTATTAAAGTCTAACTTGTCAGTCTAACTGATCATACTGCTCAACTGTTGATGACTTCTCATCTTTTGAAATTTCAAACTTTGACTTATCCCGAACCACTTAAAAATTATGCATTAGTATCTGTCTCTACTACTCCCTCCCTCCCACTTTATGTCACACGATTCGTTAAACTTTTCATATAATCTTTAAGTTTTTTGAAAACAGAATTTAACAACTACGGAAAAATATTATATATAAGTCATAATAATTAACAATTCAAAATATTTAAAAAAGTTATTGTTAAAGAAAAACTTATTTGACTCTAAATTATAATTGTATCACATAAAAATGAATAGTACGTATATATTTTAAAATTTTCAATACCTGGTGATAGTCAATATCAGGATGCTGCTCCTCTTCATTATTGAATTGAACATCACTTTCATCCGTTTTGACTTTTGATGTCTCACTCAAGTGTTTATTTGGATGTCACAGCTAACAACCTATATATATAGTATATGTTAGTGTGTGTATATATATAACACACACAATTCGTGCTGCTTTAACTACATATATAGCATGTTATAGTATATGATACTGTATTCATTATTTGTATTATAACAGAGTTAATGAATTACATTCATTCATCACTAGGTTATAAGTCGATGAATCAATTATAATAGATTAATTGATATAGGTCGTGACATTTTATTTTGAATATTCAACGATGCATCTGAGTAGGTTATAAGTCGATGAATCAATTATAATAGATTAATTGATATAGGTCGTGACATTTTATTTTGAATATTCAACGATGCATCTGAGTAGGTTATAAGTCGATGAATCAATTTACACACAGGTATATTTGATGAAAAATTATATATACTAATTAAGATCTTGACAAGTCAATCAATCCCTAAAAGAACCCGAGGTAGGTATACGGGCTTCCTACTAAGAAGTTCCATCGCTATCAATGTGGAATGCAAGAAATAGGGACTTCCTCGCAAGGCGAGCAACTAGATGGAGAGAGCCTCTCCGCTATTGATAATAGGCAAAAATTGCATCGTTTATTTATACCCTAACTTAATGATGCTTCACCGTTTTAAGTGCACTAAATGATGATGAATTGACTCTAATGGTAATTTTTTATGTTTCACAGGAGTACAACACAATAATGAGGACTTATAACGGTGATCCGGGCAAAATTGAAGAAGAATAGGCCATGGGGAATTTTCTGGGTGATTTAAAGGTTGAAACCTTACCGAGGCAGTGAAGAACCCCACTAGCGCGGGCATTAGCGCGCCCGCGCTAGTCCAGATATCCTGAAGCAGTAAAAAACCCAACTAGCGCGGGCATAAGCGCGTGCTTAGCGCGCCTGCGCTAGTCCAGACGCGAAAAATACAACTTGGATGGTGTTTTCGGAAGTTCAAAGCCAATCTACACAAACTATAAAAGGTTCAATTCGTTCAAGAGAAGGGAGAATCAAGTTTCTAGAGTTAGAGCAAGAAAAGCAAGGGCAAGAGGCAAGGAGGCAATTTGGGCATCAATCCATATCTTCCTCTTTTGTTCTTTTACCATTGACTATGAATTCCTTTGTAGTTTTCATTGTTGTTATGAGTAGCTAAATATTTTAATCTAAGGTTTTGGTGGAACCCGTTGGGGATGAACTTGTTGGCATGTTAATATACTTTTGAGTTGGTTATTAATCTCTATTTGTTCAAATACGCTTTGATTGTAGTTAGTTGAAAGGATCCTCAACTAGTTGTTCCTATTTATTATGTATCTGCTTGAAAAGAGTGCATATTTAGGTAGTTTTTTGAACAACATCACTCCCGGAGTATAGGCGAGAGTCATAACCGAGGTTTAGAGGTTGGATTAGAGATAACGATACCTCGGGTGTAATCTAAAGTGAACTGTAATGTGAATCTAGCTAGCGTAGCTTGAGAGAGTGCGTCTCGTAAATTATCATAATTGCTTGAGAGAGATTTATGATAACTGGAGAGTTCATGATTGATAGAGACAACTAAGTCAAAACTATAGGAAACATACAACTAGGGGAATCAACAACGGGGAAAACCATTACCTTAGACCTTTATTCCTATTGTTTACAACTGCTTATTAGTTACTCTTAGTTTTATAGATTCAGTTAGCTGTAGTAGTAATCACACCACCAATTGTTATTCATAAAGTTTGAGGAGGTTGACTAATAAGAATTTAGTACTTTAAAAGCTTCTGTTGATACGTTAATTCCCTGTGGGATTCGACTCTGGGCATAATACCCCGGATTATATTTGCAACGCCCGCTTAGTCTTTTATTAGACACAGTTGAGCGTGATCAAATTTTGGCGCTTTGGGACGAGCGTGCAGTGTAGACGCCGACTCTGTCTCCGATCAGGATTGACCTGTCAGGGAGTCCCCTTTTCCTTACTCTGTTTTAATTGTCCATGAGGACATGTCCTCATTTTAAGTATGGGGTGAGGGATGGATTCCCTGTTATGTGTATGTTGTATATGATGATATGTTTGTTTTTAATCTAACTTTGTAGAATTGTAGTTTTGTCAGACTTTCCAGCTTTGTAGTTTGCTTTGTAGGTATAGTTAATCAAGTCGCCTTGGCCCGACGACGGAGCCTTTCGGCAGGGTTCTTGAGGGTCTAAGTCGATTGTTAAAAATAAAAAAATAAAAAATAAAAAAAATAAAAAAAATCAGAAAATGTAGTGGACTCTTCGTGATAACGGAACTCTTAGGCAGTTTTCTTGAGGGAAGTTAGTCCAAAGAAAACACCAAAAAGATTTTTTTATTTTTATTTTATTTGTAGTAACTCCACATTGGTTTTTCTTTTGACCGCGGTTCTTTTCCAAGGGTTTATCTTGAACCGGGTATAGCTGGCTTTTCTTTTTTAGTAGTTAGGACTCCTTTGGGCGAGGTGCTTAATGATAAAATGCGACCCTTAGAGAGTTACATTCAAACTAGAGGTGGATAACGGGTGGGTCGGGCCGGGCCGGGTTACCATTTTTTTGAACCGTACGGGTTGGGTAGCGGGCCGGTTACGGTTAATTATTAACGGGTTCGGGTTTATTCGGGTAAAAAGTAACCCGTACGGGGGCCGGGTTACAAGATTTTAAAAATTAAAAAAAAAACAAAACAAAATTTTTTTTGACCGTTGAACCGGTCCGGGCCGGGACGGTTTAACCGGTTCAGGCACTGTTCATTTGAACCGGGTTGGTTCGGTCCGGTTACCCGTTTTAAAAATTTAATCCGTTTCAACCCCCTAACCCCTTAACCCAGCCCCACCCGGCCCCCTATGAACCGGGCCGGTCCGGTCCTGGTTTGAAACGGTCTGGGCCGGTCCGGTCCGGGTTTGAACCGGCCCGGTCCGGGTTTGAACCGGCCCGTTAGCCACCTCTAATTCAAACACCATGAATCCTAGAGTGTGACGCTTAGGCTCACTTGCTGACTCTAGTAGAATGCCTTAATGGTGCATGTTATAACTAACTTGAATGGTCACTGTAGCGTTTTGATGAACCAATTTGGATTGAATCATGTGCCATGTGTGTGTGAGGTATTTTTTTTTTTTTTTGCATCTTATTCTATGTCTGCATTTGGTACCTAGAACTTGCCCCGTGTGTGTGCAAAGCGAAAGAGTAGTTTTGTTCAGTCTTGGAAGTGATATAGGCGTGTCTTTATTGAGCCAGATATGTATATTTTACCCGCCTAATTGTTATCTATCGTAGTCAACCCCTTTGAGCATGTAATCCTGTTTCTTTGGCAACCACTTTACAAGTCTTACCCATTTGCTTGAATCAACTATCTATTTGAACCTTTTAACCTCTCATAAGCACTTGAATTGTTATGAATTATGTAAAAATTAAAGTGTGGGGTGATTGGTTTGACTTTTGAGTGAAACTAATGAAATAAGGAGAAAGGTGCAGTGTTTTGAAAAAGTAAGAGTCACTTGAAAAAAAAAAGTTGTATTGTTGTGGAAAAGAAATCTATAGCCTTGATAAGTGGTGACTCTTAACGTAATTATGCTTAAAGAAGTATGGGGTAATAACATTGATGTGAAGGAGGAGTTTGGTTTGACATAAGTGTGGGGTTTGAGTGTTAAAGTATATGTATTAAAGTACTTAGGGAGGTGTAGTCACTCTTATATCTAAATGTATCCTACACGTCCCATAGCCTACATTACAACCCAATAAAGACCTATTGATCTTAGACTGGACAGACTCAATTAGTAGCTTATTACACTACGGGCAAGCCTATGGCGTATCTATGTGGCATATGAAGGTTCCTTTGAGAGTGAGTGAATTCTTTCGATTTAAAGCTCCTGTTGTTCTAAATATTATCTTTTGTGCAACTACTCTCAACTGTGTGATGTGAGGGCACGTGATTTATGAAGAAAAGGTAAGTCTTGACCTCCTTATAGAGTAGCTCGAGGAGGTAAAAGTATGCCATGGCATTTGAGAGTCGCCGCTTGAGGTTCAGATGTCACACTGCTAGGTCTAGAGATTGTAAAATATTTGTGGTGTGACACCGTAGGGAAGTGTTTGATGCAAAGAAACCTTGTTGGATGTAGTGGATTGCTCGAGGACTAGCAATGATTTAAGTGTGGGGTGTTGATAATAGGCAAACGTTGCATAGTTTAGTGTATATTTATACCCTAACTTAATGATGCTTCACCGTCTTAAGTGCACTAAATGATGATGGATTGACTCTAATGGTAACTTTTTATGTTTCACAGGAGTACAACACAATAATGAGGACTTATAACGGCGATCCGGGCAAAATTGAAGAAGAATAGGCCATGGAAAATTTTCTGGGTGATTTAAAGGTTGAAACCTCACCGAGGCAGTGAAGAACCCCATTAGCGCATGCTTAGCACGCCCACGCTAGTTCAGATATCCTGAAGCAGTAAAAAACCCAACTAGCGCGGGCATTTGCGCGTGCTTAGCTCGCCCGCGCTAGTCCAGACGCGGAAAATACAACTTGGAGGGTGTCTTTGGAAGTTCAAAGCCAATCTACACAAACTATAAAAGGTTAAATTCGTCCAAGAGAAGGGAGAATCAGGTTTTTAGAGTTAGAACAAGAAAAGCAAGGGCAAGAGGCAAGGAGGCAATTTTGGGCATCAATCCATATCTTCCTCTTTTGTTCTTTTACCATTGACTATGAATTTCTTTGTAGTTTTCATTGTTGTTATGAGTAGCTAAATATTTTAATCTAAAGTTTTGGTGGAACCCGTTGGGGATGAACTTGTTGGCATGTTAATATACTTTTGAGTTGGTTATTAATCTCTATTTGTTCAAATACGCTTTGATTGTAGTTAGTTGAAAGGATCCTCAACTAGTTGTTCCTATTTATTATGTATCTGCTTGAGAGAGAGTGCATATTTAGGTAGTTCTTTGAACAACATCACTCCCGGAGTATAGGCGAGAGTCATAACCGAGGGTTTAGAGGTTGGATTAGAGATAACGATACCTCGGGTGCAATCTAAAGTAAACTGTAATGTGAATCTAGCTAGCGCAGCTTGAGAGAGTGTGTCTAGTAAATTATCATAATTGCTTGAGAGAGATTTATGATAACTGGAGAGTTCATGATTGATAGAGACAACTAAGTCAAAACTATAGGAAACATACAACTAGGGGAATCAACAACGGGGAAAACCATTACCTTAGACCTTTATTCCAATTGTTTACAACTGCTTATTAGTTACTCTTAGTTTTATAGATTCAGTTAGTTGTAGTAGTAATCACACCACCAATTGTTATTCATAAAGTTTGAGGAGGTTGACTAATAAAAATTTAGTACTTTAAAAGCTTCTCTTGATACGTTAATTCCTTGTGGGATTCGACTCTGGGCATAATACCCCGAATTATATTTGCAACGCCCGCTTAGTCTTTTATTAGACACAGTTGAGCGTGATCAGCTATGCGGGAGACTGTGACAAAGCTCACAACCGAGCTAGAAGCGGCCAAGGAATGAGAAAAGCTTAGAGATGCTCAGTACGTTGGCATGCAAGCTCAGTACCATGGTATGCAAGCTCAGCTCAAAGCTCTCCTAGCTTCTGGAGGTTTTCCGATTCCCCGGTCTCGCGAGTCATCGCCAGAGGATCAACTTGAACGTGAGCGTTCCTTCCGTTCTCCCCGTGCTAGTTCCTCCCGTCCTCCCCGTGGTCGTTCTTCCCGTCCTCCACAAAATGATCCTTCTCATTACCGTCTTGTTAATGAAGATTCATCAGACGGTGATGATAATGATGTTGAACAAAACAGTCCTTAGTTACTTTATATACTTTGAACTAGACAATAGAACCGGTTTTCGAATGGGCTTGTAATAAGCGTTAACTTAATTTTGTTAGTTTAATGTGTTAGTACTATTGAGCTTTATACTTTGTTGGTTTTAATGTTGTTGTTAATGTTGTTGTTGTGTTGTTGTTGTTGGTATTGTTGTTGTTGTTGCTTGTAATAGGATTTGGTATGCTGGCAGGTGGTGTAGCTGCCAAAACAGGCAGTTTCTGCCAAAATAATATCCAGAAAAGCGACCAACTTTGGTCGCTTTTCTATTTAATTTTTTTTCCTGGGCAATAGCGACCAAGGTTGGTCGCTAATTAACCCAGATTTTGGTCGCTATTCTATTAAAAAAGAAAAATTCTGGAAATTAGCGACCAATGTTGGTCGCTTATGTATAAAAAAAATTTAGAAAAATAACTAACTTTGATCGATATTTTCCAGATTTTAAAATATAATATTTGGTTACAGACCAAAGTTGGTCGTTATATTTTGTATAATAATATATAAATAAAAAATGTAATTTAAATATAGAGACCAACTTTGGTCGCTAAATTTATATTATTTAAATATTAAAGCGACCAAAGTTGGTCTTCATATTTGATACTCGGAATATTTGGTACTTTTACCTTAGAGACCAAAGTTAGCGACCAACTTTGGCCTCTAAGGTAAAGGGACCAACAAAATAGCGATCAAGTCAGTTTAGTCACTTTTTGGTCGCTTTTTCACTGTTTAGCGATCAACTTTGATCGTTTTTAGTGATCGTTTTTTTCCGAATTTTTAGTAGTGGCAGCTCTAGACTCATCCATTCTAGAGACTTTCTTTCATGCCTTTCTTCCTTCATTGTTTGATATTCCCGTGTCCCAAGAATTGAAGAACCACACCAATTCATTTCATACGTGCTGGCGAAATCTATATTTAATAGAACTATAAAGTGCGTCCATTTTTATTTAATTTTAAATAATTGTTTGTATCATCACTTTTTTATCAAATGTTATTTATTGAAATGTATCAATTTCGTTGTTCTTTCATATTTATACATAAAGATCTGTTAAATTCTTATATTTTTTTTGAATTTGAAATAGTATTTCGATAATTTTAAAATTAAATAGAACATATCATTATGTAGGTTTCATAGTGACTTTTATGTTTAATTATTTGATTCGGTTAACCTTGAAACCATACATATATCAATAAACAACTATTGTTTGACGACATAAAAAATAACTATCATGTGTTACTAAAAAATTCTCCCATAAGAATATTTTAATAGACCATATGTTCGTCGGTTTTTTTAATTTTTACTAAAAATATATTCACTTGTCAAAACGTTATCTATAACTTTAACAAAGTGATTAAGATTCAAATTATACTCATGTAACAAAAAATTTGGAAAAAAAAACCCGACAAAACCGAATTAAACGAAACCAATATAGTTGGTTTGATCTGATTTTAATAAAAGTCGAACAACCCGATCCATGTACACCTACCAGTGCTAATACGTAGGGGAGATCCTCCCGAAAAAATATCTCGATATCGGGTGATAAAAAGCTTAATTAACACCTCTCGTTCTGATTAATTTTTCAATAAAAATTTTAAAAAATCAAAAGGATATTTCTTTACGTTTAATTGCGGAGAAAATAAAAACTTTTACATAAATTATATTCAACATGATTTTAATGCAGAGAGAAGTGTATTCACTCTTAACATATGCTTAGCAAGCCGCCCTTGAAAGCGAAAGAGTACAAATCAAGAACGATTCAATATTACTGCAATTTCTTGTAACTACTGCTAGCTAGTCATATGATATACCAGCTCATGGCTGTCTATTGTTGCTTGGTTTAGAATTTGAACCCTCATATCTCCAAAAGTCATAATTTAAAGTTTATGAATTTCTACAGCAACTTTAAATTAATACTATACTAATTGATGACATTATGTCAAAGGTATTCAAGCGAACATCTTCGCCAGATACTTATATTGTATATATAGGTCAATACATACATACATAAAACAAGGCAAAGAAAAAGCTAATGAAAGTAAACATAAAATATATATATATATATATATATATTATATTTTGAATTCCCTTAACACAATTGAGTGAAGTAATCCAATGGTCTAGGGTGTTCAAAGTGAGATACTATTTATGGGTTTGAGTCTCTATCTAAATATTTTTATTTGCCGATTTTGTTTGCCAAAATAAAATAGAGACGACCATCATATATGGTCTATTTGACTCTTTTTCAATCTAAAAATCCTAATAAATAACTTTTAAAACTTAAAATCCGTGTAAACAACTAATCTTAAATGTTGCTTTTTAAATAAATTTTACAATTTAAAATTCAAGCTCTACAAAACTTTCTTCAACAAAAGCTATCTCTACATATGACAGACCCTCTCGAGTCTCACTTTCCTTTGGTTTTATGTTTACTTTCATTAGCTTTTTCTTTGCCTTGTTTTATGTTAGTTTTGATTTATAAAATTATAGCTCTATCACAAATGTTTTCATGTTTAGCTAAATGTTGCGTAGTTTAATTTTAAAAAAGTTGGTGCATCCATTCATCAATAACAATTTATCGTTTTCTTTAAAGTTTGAACACCCTTGACGAGAATTTTGGCTACACCACTGATACTAATAATTGAAGAATACAGCAAAGGTGAAGCCAAAATTTGAAGTTTATAGATTCGAAATATTTAATATTTTTAAGTTATTGAATTCTAAATTAATAAATTTTACATATTTATTAAATTTTGTAAGATAAATAAAAGGTTCGACCAAAATTATCGGGTTTGACCGAATCCATACCACGTATGCTAGCCTGCGAACGTGAACAGTAACATGGGGATTTGGGGGGGAGTTGGGATACGCTACTTGTGGAGGAGATAACTGATGTGTATAAATGTCTAATACTAAAGGATCTTTATTTATTATACTAATTTATATATAGGCCAAATAGATACGGAGACACCTAAAGTTGACACGATTTTTCATTGAGACACTTAAATTAGACCTCTTTCCATCTGAACTCAGATCTTAGGCAATTCTCATACCAATTAAACACGTTTTTTGCTGGCTTATTAATTAACCAAGGGCATGTTATGCACTCGCAGTCTATGTGGCAAAATTAACAATAATAAATCGTGCCACCTCATTTTTTTTCTCCACCTCAATGTCCACCTCAACTATTTAGTGTTATTTCCACTAAAATACAAATATTACTAGCCCTAAACATAACTGTCTAAACATATTACCACCCTCGTTCCTTTTACCCTCGATGAAAACGAAGAAATGTCCTCCCGCCGTTAAGCTTCTTCTTCTTTCCGTCAATGGTGTTGGAATCTAGTGGTTCCAATGATTTCTCACCGTATTTACAACGCTTCAAGGTCTAATCTCTCTTTAATTTCTACTTCTACAGTTAGGGCTTTTATTTGTAAGTTATTGATAAAGCTAGGGGTTTTTTGAGGTTTTTCTTTGTGCTGGTCCCTTGTCATTTTTTGTAAGGGAATATTATGGAGGATGACTATATTTTAGCTCGCTTTCATCACGGGGATACATTTATCGAGCAACTTGTCCCAATATACAAAGGGGAATTAGATGCATTTGTTGTTGCTATCGATAAAGACCATTTTAGTGTTGTCGAGTTGTCTGCTTATGCTAAAGAGCTTGGGTATGCAGCTGTCGAAGGGTTTTATTGTCAAAAGAAAAAAGATGGTGAATTTATCAAAGTCTATTCCGATTTTCAATTATATGAATTCGTGAAAGATTTAAAACATGGTGATATTTTGGATGTTTATTTGCGTCATGGGGTGAGTCAGCCTGAAGTACTCGAAGAAAATGTTGGTCTTTTATGTGGGGCAGAAGTAGGTGGGGGTGGTAATGACCAATTTAAAGGTAGGGCAACACCTGGGAGTAATATAAATACTGAAGAACCTATTGAGCCGCCTACTGAACCAACCCACAATGTTGATGAACCACCTATTGAGCCCCCTATTGAACCAACTCAGAATTCTCCTGAACCATTTGTAAATGTTGTTGATGAAGATGAAGTGCAATCAGATGTTGAGAGTAGTGACTCAGAAGAAGATGTTGTTCCTGAAGATGATGATTCAGATGTTGATGATGAGTTGAGATCTTTAAGGGCTGAAAGGAGGAGCAAGAGGCAGGGAAAGCAAAGGAAAAAAAACAATTTCAATAGAGGAGATACCACTCGGAGAAGCAGGTATTGACAGAGGATTTGAGGATATTGGAAGAAACAAGACTGCAAGATATGTTGGTAGATTAGGTGGTGATGAGCAATTTATTGATAGTTCAGAGGCTGATAGTGAAGATAGCTAAGTAGAGTTAGATCATGAAGCTATTCCTGGTGTTGATATACCAGCAAGAAGGAGGAGTACAAAAGTCAGGTATGATCCTGATTGTGAAGTTGCTATATTTGAACTTGGGATGATTTTTGAGAATGCTATAGAGTTTAGGAAAGCATTAGCAGATTATGCAATTGAGTACAAGGTGCAAATTAAATTGAGACCAAATGAACCACATAGGGTGAGGGCTAAGTGTAAATCAAAGAGATGCAAATTGGTGTGCTATGCTTGTATAGATAGAGATTCAGGTGATTTTAAAGTAAAGAACTACTACCCAGTACACAAATGTGATACTTCAAACAAGAATAAGTTGTGCACTTCGAAGTTTATTGCAAATAAATTCAAAGATGAAATAACTAAGCAGCCCCACATTAGGATATGGGAAGTACAAGAGTTGTGTAGGGACAAACTAGGATTGTATGTTGGCAAGACAATTTGTTATAGGGCTAAACTGCGTGTTCTCAGAGAGTCAATGGGTGATTGGAATATGGAGTTTGCAAGGTTATGTGATTATGCTGATATGATAAAACAGACCAATCCTGGTAGTTCATGTTGGGTAAAGATGGACAGTGAAACTGAACCGAGGAAAAATCTCTTTCTTTACTTTTATGTGTGCTTTGATGCATTGAACAAAGGTTGGTTAGAAGGATGTAGGAGAATCATATGTTTTGATGGTTGTTTCTTAAAGGGTGCTTGTAAAGGTAAGCTTCTAGTTGTTGTTGGCAAGAATGGAAATCAACAAATGTTTCCTATAGCATGGGCAGTTGTGGACCAGGAGACGAAACATAGTTGAAGTTTTTTCATCAACTACTTGAAAGATGATTTTTAATTGGGAACTGGAGAAGGATCGACTGTGATGGCAGATAAGCAAAAGGTAATTATTATTCTATTTTGGTTAAGTTCTTAATTATTCTATTTTTTTGGTTAAGTTCTTCATTATTCTATTATTTTGGTTAAGTTTTCTATTTTTTTGGTTAAGTTTTCTGTTATTTAGGTGCTGCTGGTTAAGTTATATTCTGTTTTTAGTAATCTGTTAGTTTTTAGTAAAGTTATTGAGTATTCTGTTTTGGTTAGGGATTTGCTGCAACTTTGAATAAAGGTTTACCCAATGCTGAATTTAGGATGTGTGCTAGGCATATTTGGTCTAATTGGCATAAGAAATGGAAAGGAAAGGAAAGGAGAAAACGGTTTTGGAGGTGCTCTAAATCTAGTTATGAAGTTAATTTTAAGGAGGAGCTTGAGAAAATGGACAAACTTGGTAAGGATATTTGTAGGAATTTGTTACATTATCCAAAAAAGTCATGGGTTAGAGCTTACTTTGAAGTGCATTCCAAGTGTGATGTTGTTGAAAATAATATGTGTGAGACCTTTAATTCATGGATTTTAGCTTTTAGGCATAAATCAATTATAACTATGTTGGAGGAGATTAGAAGGAAAATAATGACTAGGCAAGTGGATATGTTGAAATTTGCTGATACTTGGATATATGATATATCACCTATGGCAAGGCTACTGTTAGAGGATAGCAAAGGGATTGCTAGAAAATGTACTGTCCTTTGGAATGCTGATGTTAGATTTGAGATTGGAGAAGGACTGCATAAGCATGTAGTTAATCTGACTGATAAGGTTTGCACTTGTAGAGCTTGGCAGTTGAGGGGTATTCCATGCCAACATGCTGTTCTTGCATACTATCACATAGACAAAGAACCTAAACGTGTTGTGAGCATTGGTATAAGAGGAATACCTTCTTAAAAGCATACAAATATTTCATCCAACCTATGACAAATATGAAGATGTGGCCTGAAACCAACAATCCTAAGATAGAGCCTCCAAAACCTAAACCCATGCCTGGTAGACCTCAGAGGAACAGAAGAAAAGGCAAAGATGAACCGAAAAAGAACTATGGAAAGTTGTCCAAGTGTGGAGTGAAAATGACATGTTCCAAGTGCCGTCAACAAAGACATAACAAAAGATATTGTAAGGTAAATGTTTTTTGTTGTTCATATGATTCTGTTATGTAATATGTTCTAGTAATCTGTTATGTTATGTAATCTATTCCTCAATGTTATGTAGGCTGAAAATTGGATGCCTTCACAGCAAGGTAGCCAAAGCTCACAAGGTGCTAGCCAACCTGATGCAGCTGGAAGCTCAAGCCAACCTACAAACTCTGTGTGTTTTGATACAACAAGGGTTAGAAGAGTTAATGAAGCTAGAAGCTCAAGCCAACCATCACCAAGTTTAGCAGATACCAGTAGGCCTACTAGAATAGGATTAGGTTGTCAACTTCCTCCAAAGGGTAAAGCAACTACCAGCCAAAATAGAGGAAGGGGTGCAAGTAAAGAAGATGCTGAAAAGAGAGAAGAAAAAAGGTCCAAAAATGTTGGATTTGGCATCTGCACAGCTGCAAGTGGAACTCAAATACTAAATGTATATATTCATACATATTTCATCTATAATATGACTTAGAAATAACTTACTCATTTTAGTTCATTGTTTGGCAAACTGCAACACGGAATATCAATCCACCGAGTTATTGCAAGCGGTTCATTTTATAAGAGTGCAGCTCCAACAGGAATTGACCTTGGTTTTAAGGCTAGAGGTTTGAGGTGGAAGGGTCAAGATGCTATCACAACTTCCCAATTGCAGCAGATGAAGTCAAAAGTCAACAAGAAGTAGTATCTTAGGAACTTATTTTGGGATCTATTTTCTGAAAGAACCTGGTTGTATTCAATTGTATCTTAGGAACTTTTTTGGGGTACATGTTAGGCGGCAGCTACTTCAGCCTTATTTTGTTTTGGCTGCATAATTAGTAGATATAACAGCAACTTCAGTCTGAATTTTGTTAAGTATTTTGTTCATCAACAATTTGCTGCTGTAATTAAGTACTCTGTTGTAATCTGCTGCTGTTTTGTAATTAAGTCTGTTCATTATACAGTTAAGTACTCTTGTTTTGTAATTATGTTGCTGCTGTAATGAACTTCAGCATTCTTGTTATGCTGCTGCAGTTAAGGAGTTTGTTCATTAGCCTTGTTGTTCATTAATTATACAATTTTTTAAAGTGGTATATTAAAATAGCAGTCTTAAAGTTGTATATTACAGCAGTTTAAAACTTTGGCAGCTGTATATTACAATAGCAGTTTTAAAATGAAGAAGTTTATAACAAAATTCAGAAGTTTGTAACAAAATTAAGTTGTACTGAATTTTATAGCAACAAAAGCTGAATATTACAACAACATCTTGACAACAGAAGTTTATAGCAACGATCCAACATTACATATTAATCAACAACACCTAAAACAACCAAAGTACATCAGTCCTACAGTTTCCATAAAATGACCAACAATACAACAACAATCGTCAAAAGGATTCGTCTTCTTTTTGCTCGAACTTTCTCCTCTTCAAAAGCTTTTACTCTCTTTAATAAACCTCAAATTATTTTCTTCGCTTGCGTAGGCATCTCATCGTCATACCAACAGAAATAATCACACCCACCCTTTTTCTACAAATATAACAAAACACTTTTAATCAATTTTTATCAAATAAAATTATTCATAAAACAGAACTTACACATTATGAACAAAAAATTTACCTTTCCGATTTTGCAAGCAAAAAACCTACGACCTTGGTTTAATTGGGTCCAAGAAGTATTCATCTTTGGAGAAACACCACACTTACACGTTCGAGCGGCAGGGCAAGGTGACATTGACGAGTTCGTCGATTCCGATAAGTTCGACATTAATAAACACGACAACAACAGAAACGAGAGGAAGAAGAGAAGAGAAGAAATTAATTGACACCAACAAGAGAACAGAAACGAGAGAAAAAAGAGAAGAGAAGAAATGAATTGACAAGAATTCTGTTTGAGAATTGCCGGAGAAATCTCAGAAAGAAGAGAAGAGAACAAATAGGTTTTCTAATAATTGGGAAGGGGATTAGGGTTTAAATAATAATTGTGGATGGATGTTACCGTTATGTGTCAAATTGGGAAAGGAAAAATCAGCTGTTGAAAAGTTTCACGCCTAAATAGGTTTGAAGTCACGCTATATGCCACCTGCGAAAAACGTGTTTAATTGGTATGAGAATTGCCTAAGTTCTGAGTTCAGATGGAAAGAAGCTTAGTTTAAGTGTCTAAGTAAAATATTGTGCCAACTTTAGATGTCTCCGTATGTATTACGCCTTATATATAATTGATAAATTGTACTCCGTATATGAGAATGTTATCAAGTGATAGTCTCTTTAGTGGGGTAAACAAGTTTAATAACCAAGTATAGCTTGGTTAAAGTCCATTCATATTCATATGACCAAATTGAGGAGATTTTCAAATAACACAACGTGATAATGCAGGAGACTTTCCACTTTCAAGCATTCCTTTACCTACATTTTTGGGTCTTGTATTGCGGGCTAAGTTGTCTGTTTTTAGTAAGTTTGTAGGGCCTTATCCTTTTAGATATGGCTGGCCAGGTTACATATTTTGATTTCTAGCCTAAAATATCGATAAGTGACTTTTACTTTTCTATACTATATATGAAATTTATTTACTTTTCAAATTAAATTTTAACTTAATTACATATGCATATACAATTAATTAATTATATACAAATTATTATTAATAAGTATCTCTTATATTAGGAATTAAATAGAGAATCATTTATCCCCCTTTCGTTCTCTCGCTCTCTCCCCCCTCTCTGTTTCTCTTCTTCACTGTTCTTTCCATATTTCTTCCTTTGTTTTTCTCTACTTTTTATCCTCTTTTTTATCAATAAATTTCAGTTGTTTTAATATGTAGTTTTAACATAACAATTTCTTTTCATGTTGCACATTTGATGTTCGAATTGAAATTGTCAATCAATAATTTTTGAAGGCGTTTACCTCTCCATCATTGACAATTATTAAAAAAGCTTCAGAACTTTGAATTAGAATTTGGATTCTAAAAAATTATTGCTTGTTTCAGGTGTTGTTGTAAATAATTGAAAATATTCTTAGGAGTTTATATCTCAATTTTGAAGGTGTTTGGTGAAGATTAGAGTTGATTTTAGTTGAATTCCAGATTGAAACTCGAAGAAAAAGAAGAAGAGCACATGACATACAATATACTTACAAAATTGTATTAAAGTTGTATATAAATTGTATTTAAGTTGTATTTTATTATAATTATATATTTTTTGTTTGAAGGTTTTTTTGAAAGTTGAAAAATAGTTGTATAATGTATGAATCGTTGTATGAAATTTGCATTTAAGTTATAAATACTATCTTTTTACATAAATTTATTGATATGTATCAAAATTGTTTGAAGAGATGAAGTTTTGATTAATTTCAGAGAGGAAGAAGAACACACCACTTACAAAATATATACAAAACTAGAGGCGGATTCAGGATTTGAACTTTATGGGTTCAAATTAAAAATTCTACTACATCGCGTCTAGTTTACTGGGATCAATATCTATTTTTGCACTTATTTAGCTGGGTTATCCATAGAATCCAACCTTGGGCGATTTTTGAAGAGGGATTTCAACACCAAATCATAGGTTCGTGTTCTTAATCTCATTTCTTTCAATTTCCATCAACACCCATTAGATTTCTAGACTTAAATCTTATTCTTTAAGGGTAGAAATTAGGGATTTTGGGGAAAATAGGGATTTTACAATTTGGGAATTTAGATCTCGATTTGGGGTCGGATTCCGAAACTAATTACATATTCGGGCTCGTGGGTGAATGGGTGATCGGGTTTTGGTCCGAACACCGTGTTTTGACCAAGCTGGTCCGGGGTCAATTTTTGACTTTTTGGGAAGAGTGATAGAAAACCTATAATAAAGCATCGAGGTTGAATTATTTAGCATTTATTGATATTGTTAAGCTAATTATGCCTAGATACAATTGAATTGGAGGCGAATTCGAAAGGGAAAGCGGTAATTGCAGCTTGAGTTTGGCCGAGGAATTTGAGGTAAATGTTTGGCTTAACCTTAGCTTGAGGGAATAAATATCGTGTCTTATTTGCTACGTGTTAGTGATAGTAGGCTAAAATCGTATAGTTTGGCTTATGTTTATACTCTAACTTAATGATGCTTTACTGCCTTAAGTGTGTTAAATAATGATAAAATTGGCTCTAATGGTGATTTTTGTGTTTCATAGGAGTACAAGACCGTAACGACAACTTATGATGGTGATCTGGGCAAAATTGGAGTAGAATAGACCATGGGGTACCTTGTGGGTGATTTAAAGGCCGAAGACTCAGTGAGACAGTAAGAAACCCCATTAGCGCAGGCAGTAGCGCGTCCTTAGCGCGCCCGCGCTAGTCAGAGCGCTGAGGCAGTGAAGAACCCCATTAGCGCGGCATTAGCGCGCCTGCGCTAGTCCAGCTATCCGGAGGCAGTATGTAACTCAACTAGCGCGGGCATTAACGCGCTAGTAGCGCGCCCGCGCTAGTCCAGACGCGTGAAACACAAACTGAAGGGTAGTTTCGGAAGTCCAAGGCCAATCCACACAAACTATAAAAGGCTCAATTCGTCCAAGAGAAAGGGGACGAGTTTTTTAGAGTTTAGAAAACAACAAAACAAGGGCAAGAGGCAAGGAGGCAATTTGGGGCATCAATCCTCATTTTCTTCTTTTGTTCTTTTACCATTGACTATGAATTCCTTTGTAGTTTTCATTGTTGTTATGAGTAGCTAAATATTTTAATCTAAGGTTTTCGTGGAACCCGTTGGGGATGAACTCGTTGGCATGTTAATATACTTTTGAGTTGGTTATTAATCTCTATTTGTTCAAATACGCTTTGATTGTAGTTAGTTGAAAGGATTCTCAACTAGTTGTTCCTATTTATTATGTATCTGCTTGAGAGAGAGTGCATATTTAGGTAGTTGTTTGAACAACATTACTCCCGGAGTATAGGCGAGAGTCATAACCAAAGCTCTATGTGACTTGGGGGCCAACATTAATCTGATGCCAATGGCCATCTATAAAAGATTGGGTATTGGTAGAGCCAGGACTACCTCCATGCTACTGCAACTTGCTGATAGGATAGTGAAGAGACCGTCGGGCATTCTGGTCGATGTGTTAGTGCAAATGGGGAAATTTGTGTTCCCTGCGGACTTTGTGATCTTAGACTATCGGGTGGATGAGGAAATTCCCATAATCCTGGGAAGGCCATTCTTGGCCACAGGTAGATCCCTCCTTGATTACGAGATTGGGGAGCTCAAGATGAGGCTCAATGATGAAGAAATCACGTTCAACGTGCAAAAGTCTATGAGGCGACCGAGTGAGTTCGCTAACTGCTCTCTTATTGATGTCATGGACGTGATACTGGACGAGGATGATGTGTCCTTGAATGTTGAGGACACTTTGGCTGCATGTTTGATGAACTTAGATTATGTGAACGGTGAGGAACTAGCAGAGTGGGTATTAGCATTGGAAGGAAAAAAGGGTATGGCTGAGGGCTCTCGAAATCGAACCACTACACTTGGAAAAGAGAGAGATCCTGCCAGCCAAGCCCTCAGTTGAAGAACCACCCAAGTTAGAGCTGAAACCATTGCCAGCTCATCTCAGGTATGCTTTTCTAGGCCCAAACTCTACATTACCTGTTATTATCTCATCTGGGTTGTTAGATGTACAGGAACATCAGTTACTACAGGTACTGTCAAAATGTAAGACTGCCATTGGTTGGACCATGGCAGATATCAAGGGGATCAACCCAGCTTATTGCATGCATAAGATTCTCTTGGAAGAGGGACACAGACCTTCCAGGGAACACCAAAGGCGATTGAACCCAAATATGAAGGAAGTGGTGAAGTAGGAAATTATAAAGTGGTTAGATGCGGGAATCATTTTCCCCATCTCTGACAGCAGCTGGGTTAACCCAGTACAGTGTGTACCAAAGAAAGGTGGTATGACGGTGGTAAAGAATGATAAAAATGAGCTTATATCCACTAGAACCGTCACGGGTTGGAGAATATACATGGACTACAGAAAGTTGAACCTTGCCACCCGAAAAGACCACTTCCCACTTCCTTTCATTGATCAGATGCTCGACAGGCTAGCATGGAGGTCTCACTTTTGTTTCCCTTACGGGTACTCGGGGTACAACGAGATTTCCATTGCCCCGGAGGATAGGGAAAAGACCTCCTTCACATGCCCTTACGGGGTGTTCGCTTTCAGAAGAATGCCATTTGGTCTTTGTAATGCACCCGCAACATTCCAACGGTGAATGATGGCCATTTTCACAAACATGGTGGAGGATATTATGGAAGTCTTCATGGACGATTTCTCAGTGGTGGGAAATTCGTTCCATGACTGCCTAACAAATTTAACCCGTGTACTAAAGAGGTGCATCGAGACGAATTTAGTGCTGAATTGGGAGAAGTGCCATTTTATGGTACATGAAGGAATCGTCTTGGGGCACTTAGTGTCGAGTAAAGGTATTGAGGTAGACAAAGCCAAAGTCGACGTGATAGAAAAACTTCCACCCCCACGTCATTCAAGGCTATTTGTAGCTTCCTGGGGCACGCCGGATTCTACCGGCGATTCATTAAGGACTTCTCCAAAATTGCCAACCCCCTCTGTAAGTTGCTCGAAAAAGATAACCCATTTGTGTTTTCTGATGATTGCAGAGTGGCTTTTGAAGAACTAAAGAAGCGGTTAGTCACAACACCGATTATAGTTGCTCCCGACTGGGAGAAACCGTTCGAACTCATGTGTGATGCGAGTGACTACGTTGTGGGAGCCGTGTTGGGTCAGCACAAAGATAAGGTAATGCACCCAATTTACTACGCAAGTAGGACATTGAGTGGAGCTCAGCTGAATTACACGGTAACTGAAAAAGAAATATTGGTTGTCGTGTTCGCCTTCGACAAGTTCAGGTCTTACTTGATCGGGTCGAAGGCGATCGTGTACACTGATCACGCAGCCATTCGGTACTTGGTTGATAAAAAAGAGTCTAAGCCGCGCCTAATTCGTTGGGTGCTGCTTCTGCAAGAGTTTGACTTGGAGATTCGTGATCGTAAGGGCACGTAGAACCAAGTCGTTGATCATTTGTCACACCTTGAAGGTGCTGAAAATGTGACTGAGTCTGAGGATATTCTAGAAACCTTTCCAGATGAGCAGCTGCTAGCCACAAGTGTGGAAGAGGTGCCATGGTATGCAGATATTGCCAATTACCTGGCCTGCGACATTGACCCTTATGAGCTCTCCTCCGTGCAAAATAAATGTTTTTATCGTGACTGCCGAAACTACTATTGGGACGAACCGTATTTGTTTAGAATTTGTATTGATAACATGATCCGGAGATGCGTCCCCGAGATAGAACAATTTTCTATTTTGCAGGCCTGTCACGCGTCACCATACGGGGGACACTTCGGAGGAGTTCGGACATCAGCAAAGGTGTTAGAGGCCGGTTTCTACTGGCCAACAATTTTCAAGGATGCTCATCAATGGGTAAAGGGCTGCAACGAATGCCAACGAACGGGAAACATATCCCGTCGACATGAGATGCCTATGAACCCAATTCAGGAAGTTGAGGTGTTCGATGTGTGTGGAATATATTTCATGGGTCCCTTCGTCAGCTCTTACGGCAATAAGTATATACTTGTTGCTGTAGATTACATGTCCAAATGGGTGGAAGCTGCAGCATTCCCCACCAATGATTCGAGAGTGGTGGTGGGGTTTTTAAAGAGGAATATATTCACCTGGTTTGGGATTTCGAGAGCCATCATTAGTGACGGGGGCACACACTTTTGCAATCGTGTCTTCGAGAAGTTTCTAGCTAAATATGATGTGTACCACAAGGTGCCAACCCCATATCAACCCCAAACAAGCGGACGAGTAGAGGTCTCCAACCGTGATATCAAGAGTGTGCTCACGAAAACTGTAAACGCCACAAGAATAGATTGGGCGAAAAAGCTTGACGATGCACTCTGGGCCTATAGGACTGCATTCAAAACACCAGTCGGTATGTCACCATACAAGTTGGTATTTGGGAAGGCTTGTCACCTGCCTGTGGAGCTAGAACATCGAGCTTGGTGGGCACTAAAGCAATTGAACATGGACCCTGATGCTGCTGGGGAAAATAGACTGACAGAGCTGCATGAGCTGGAGGAGTTCAGATATCACGCCTTTGAAAGCACGAGGCTCTACAAGGAAAGAATGAAGCGGCTACATGACAAGCACATTGTGGACAGAAATTTCAAACCAGGAGACAAGGTATTATTGTACAATTCAAGGTTGAGACTGTTTCCTGGTAAGCTTAAGTCCCGATGGTCTGGGCTGTTCAATGTTACCGAAGTGTTACCGTCTGGGGATGTGGAGATAACCAGTGAAAATGGAACCAATACCTTCAAGGTTAATGGCCAACGACTCAAACTGTATGTGGGAATGGATGAAGCAAAAGAATTGTCTGTGGTGCGTCTCGATGAACCACAGAGGTTGAGAGATCCTTAAATGCGCTTACTGTGTGTCGTGCCGCGACATTAAATCAGGCGCTTCATGGGAGGCAACCCATTGATTGTTGTACTCGTCGTGGCGCGACATTAAATCAAGCGCTGTTTGGGAGGCAACCCAACGTTTATAGTGTTTTTAGGGGAAATACTAATATGTGCAGGTGTTCGAGAAAAAGGGGCGAGCAAAATCTCCCATGAAGAAAGAAAAATGACATGAAGGCACTGGGAAAGCCTGGACTAGCACTAAGGCCGCGCTAGTCAGGTTTCTCACTGCCCCAAAAACAATAGTCCCACTAGCGTGGCCGCGCTAAGCCAGCGCTAGTGGGGTTATTCACTGCCCTAATATTCTTTCACTAGCGCGGCTGCGCTAAGCCCGCGCTAGTGAGGTTTCTCACTGCCTGTCCCGCTTCAGACTAGCGTGCCCGCGCTACGACATCGCTAAGGCCGCGCTAAGCCCGCACTAGTGAGGTTTCTCACTGCCTGTCCCGCTTCAGACTAGCGCGCCCGCGCTACGACAACGCTAAGGCTGCGCTAGCCTGCTCGCCATTAGGTAAGTAAACTTTTTCTTTTTGTTAATTTTTTTTTGTTAATTTTTTTTAATTTAATTTACATAAACCCATTAATATTTCTAACCTACCCCCACCACCCCACCTTCCCACATTTCCCCTCTCCTTCTCTCACTACAACACCATTAAACCCCCC
>ML288031.1:31605-62627 GCA_005239495.1 Nicotiana undulata
CTTCTTCTTTTTCCCTTCCTCACTTTCCCCTCCCCCTCCATACTTAGCAAGCTGCAACCTCACCACCAACCCCACTCTCACGACATCCCTCACCACCCATTACTATCCTTCCCTCACCCTCTCTACTGGTATGTATTCTCTTCATCCCTTTTAATTTTGTTTTAATTTCCTTTTCTTTAGTTCTTTGTTTTTCTTAGTTTGTACAGTAGATAGTAGGCTTACTTTTTGTGTAGAAATACTTGGTAATGGCTGTGTAGGGGCTGATGGGTGAGTTTATAGGGTGATATGGTTATGGGGTTCACCTGGTGGTGATTCTTGTGAGTTAGTAAAAATTTTGGGCGTACAATTGGCCAGTGCCCACCACGTGTTTGTTAAAATGCCTCTTGGGAGGATGTGTTGCGACCGATTCTGTGGTGAAGTCTGAGTAGCCATGGTTGGGTCACCCGATTGTATTGAGATGACGTTGGACTATTTGCAAGTATCATGCCCCCTCGTAAGCGTCAAGCAACAGGAACCTCCTCCAGCTGCCCAGCGCAAGCTAACACCGGGGGGCGGCCTCGGAAATTCGTTGATTCCAGGACTTTCAACAATCAAAAGTTCGTGTCTGCAAAAGCCCAGGACAAATTTAATCAAAAAGAGGCCAAAACCATTGTGCCAGAGCAGGCTATGGATCCCAGGGCGTTAGGGGTAACCTGTCCCACTATACCCGCAGAGCTGCGGCGACGAGGCCTAGATATATTTTTGGAGGAGCCTGTTGTCGCGAATGTTATGCTTGTCCGAGAATTCTATGCGAACCTGCCGGAACATGTCAACCATGTTGTGACAGTACACAAGAGACCAGTCGATGCATCTTTGGAAACTATCCAGATTCTGTACAGGCTACCTCCACCGGTTGACGAGTACGCAGATGGTTACCAATTATACAGGGGACGGCATACTACCTGGATGCAATTCATTGGGGTAATATGTCAACCAGGGGCCACTCTGCAATGGTACAAATATGGGAAAAAGTTCCACTCCTCGGCCCTCAAGTTTGAGGCCAAGTGCTGGTTGTACTTCATAAACAGCCGCCTCCTACCCTCCAAGAACCTGTCAGAGGTGAACATCCCTCGAGGGTGCTTAATTTGGTGCTTCATGAACAATGCTCCGTTCGACGTGGCCAGAGTAATACATGATGAAATGTTCCAGCGTGTCAAGGTTCCACGGTACGGTTTATACTACCCGTCCCTGGTCACCCCGTTGTGTCTTCAGGCAAATGTGCCACATAACCTGGCTATAGACGGCCAAGTCCCTGCAATGCATCCATTCACGGCAGAGAGGGTCAAAAATGGCAAGGAAACGGTAGAACCTAAGGAGTTGACTGGGTAAGATTCTGATGATAGTGATGAGGAGGAGGAAGAGGAGGAGACACACCAGGTAGATGATGATGTGGATATTACAGGTGAGCAGCCAGCGCCGCCACAGGCTGCGGAATTTGCAGGCCCATCTGGGGCCAGTCAGGGATAGCAGTTGAACCGCCTAGAGCAAGATGTAGCTGGGCTAAGGACCTCCGTAGCTGACTTGGGTACAAGAGTTTATGAGATGTCCACTCAGCAGAGGAAATCAGAGAATAAAATCATAGACTGGCTCTGTGCTTTGGGTCGGGCGTGCAAGGTCGACGCCAGCTCCTTCTCCGATCAGGATTGAGCTGTCAGGGAAGTCCCTTTTCCCTTACTCTATTTTGTTTGTCCATGAGGACATTTCCTCATTTTAAGTGTGGGGTGGGGGTGGATTCCCTGTATGTTGTAGATATGTAGTTCTGTTATTCTGAGTTTGGCATGCTATAATTGTAAGTTGTTAATATTTTTTGCAGTTGCTCTCTAGGTATAAGTAATCATATCATATCGTCTTGGCCCGACGATGGATCCCTTGCCAGGGGTTCTTGAGGGTCTAAGTCGGTGGTTATTAAAAAAAAAAGAATCTAATATGTAGTGGACTCTTCCCAACGACGGACCTCTTAGGCAGTTTTCTTGAGGGAAGTTAGTCCAAAGAAAATACCAAAAAGATTTTTTATTTTCGTTTGTAGGTAGTGTAGTAACTTCCCCTTGGTTTTTCTTTTAACCGCGGTTTTTTTTCCAAGGGTTTAGTTTGAACCGGGTATAGCTTTTAGGAATCTCTTGGGCAAGGCACTGAATGAGAAAAAGCAGCCCTCACACACCCTAACACCATGACTCTTTGAGTGTGTCGCTTAGGCTCTTTTGGTGACTCTTGTATATTGCCTTAATGATGCATGTGTAACTATCTCGAATGCTTGATGGAGTGTGTTGAGGAACCAATTTGGATTGAATTATGTGCCAAGTGTGTGTGAGATTATCTATATCGTATTCTATGCTTGCATTTTGTACCTAGAACTTGCCCCGTGTGTGTACAAATCGAAATAAACGCTTGTTTAGTCCGAGAAGGGATATAGGCATTTCCTTGTAAGCCAAAAAAAAAAAAAATTATGTGTCCACCTGAATGTATTTAACCATAGTCAACCCCGTTTGAGCCTATAAGCCTATTTCTTTGACAACCATGTGATGAACCATACCCCATTGTTCGAGTAGCTTGTCTGTTTGAACCATGTACCTCCCAGGAGCATTTAGATTGTTTGTTGTGATGTAAAAGTCAAAGTGTGGGGTGGAGGTGTGGTTTATAAGGAAACACAAGGGAATAAGTAAAAGGTGCAAAGAAAAAAATGCAAAAATAAAAGCCACTTAAAAAAAAAGTGGCAGAGAGAAAAAGTTGCACCTAAGAAGACTAGGGGTGATATGAAACAAAGTGTGGTGAAAAGTCTGGTAACACAGGAAAATGGGCGGAATGTTAGTGTAAATGTATTAAAAGTGCTTACGGAGGTTAGTCACTACACCCAAATGTATCCTACCCGCCCCTTATCCTACATTATAACCAAGTAAAGACCTATTGATCTTGGACTAAACGAACTCGACTAGTGGAGTATTACACTACAGGCAAGCCTATGGCGTATATATGTAGCATATGAATGTTCTTTGTGAGAGTGAGTGAATTCTTCCTATTTAAAGTTCCTGTTATCTTGAATATTATGTGTTGTGGAACTACTCTCAAGTGTGTGATATGAGGGCACGTGATTCATGAAAAAGAGGTACGTCTTGACCCCCCTGCAAAGCATTGTGAGAAAGTAAAATACGGCATGGCATGAGAGAGTCTCCATTAGAGGTATAGATGTTACACGTCAAGAAAGATGCTTGCGACTCGTTGGTGGAGTGTCACTGTAGGGAAGCGTTTGATGAAAAGAAGCCGGGTAAGATGTAGTTGATTGCTCGAGGACTAGCAATGATTTAAGTGTGGGGTGTTGATAATAGGCTAAAATTGTATAGTTTGGCTTATGTTTATACTCTAACTTAATGATGCTTTACTGCCTTAAGTGTGTTAAATAATGATAAAATTGGCTCTAATGGTGATTTTTGTGTTTCACAGGAGTACAAGACCGTAACGGCAACTTATGATGGTGATCCGGGTAAAATTGGAGTAGAATAGACCATGGGGTACCTTGTGGGTGATTTAAAGGCTGAAGACTCAATGAGACAGTAAGAAACCCCAGTAGCGCGGGCAGTAGCGCGCCCTTAGTGTGCCCGCGCTAGTCAGAGCGCTGAGGCAGTGAAGAACCCCATTAGCGCGCCTGCGCTAGTCCAGCTATTCGGAGGCTGAATGTAACTCAACTAGCGCGCCAGTAGCGCGCCCGCGCTAGTTCAGACGCGTGAAACACAAACTGAAGGGTAGTTTCGGAAATCCAAGGCCAATCCACACAAACTATAAAAGGCTCAATTCGTCCAAGAGAAAGGAGACGAGTTTTTTAGGGTTTAGAAATCAACAAAACAAGGGCAAGAGGCAAGGAGGCAATTGGGGGCATCAATCCTTATTTTCTTCTTTTGTTTTTTTACCATTGACTATGAATTCCTTTGTAGTTTTCATTGTTGTTATGAGTAGCTAAATATTTTAATCTAAGGTTTTGGTGGAACCCGTTGGGGATGAACTCGTTGGCATGTTAATATACTTTTGAGTTGGTTATTAATCTCTATTTGCTGAAATACGCTTTGATTGTAGTTAGTTGAAAGGATCCTCAACTAGTTGTTCCTATTTATTATGTATCTGCTTGATAGAGAGGGCATATTTAGGTAGTTGTTTGAACAACATTACTCCCGGAGTATAGGCGAGAGTCATAACCAAGCGTTTAGAGGTTGGATTAGAGATAACGGTACCTCGGGTGCAATCTAAAGTGAACTGTAATGTGAATCTAGCTAGCGTAGCTTGAGAGAGTGCGTCTAGTAAATTATCATAATTGCTTGAGAGAGATTTATGATAACTGGAGAGTTCATGATTGATAGAGACAACTAAGTCAAAACTATAGGAAACATACAACTAGGGGAATCAACAACGGGAAAAATCATTACCTTAGACCTTTATTCCAATTGTTTACAACTGCTTGTTAGTTACTCTTAGTTTTATAGATTCAGTTAGCTGTAGTAGTAATCACACCACCAATTGTTATTCATAAAGTTTGAGGAGATTGACTAATAAGAATTTAGTACTTTAAAAGCTTCCCTTGATACGTTAATTCCCTGTGGGATTCGACTCTGGGCATAATACCCCTGATTATATTTGCAACGCCCGCTTAGTATTTTATTAGAAACAGCTGAGCGTGATCAGTTAGTATCATGTTCAACGTATAGGTGTGGTGACGAGTATTTATACGTTGGTGTTAAGCATGTCCGTGAGTCGAATATTGTTATTTATGTGATTTTTCATTAAGCATTACTTGAGTTTAACTTGATAATTATCCGTGTTGGTGGTATTTCTTTGGTATTGATTATTGTTGAGTGTTGGTTAAAGTTGAAAATTATTATGTGAAGTTAAGTAACTAAGTGAGATTGGTTATAGTTGTTTCCCTTGCCGGGATGATATTGATTCTACTGTTGGCTTCCTTGCCGGGACGTTATGATTTCTTTTACTATTGTTTATACTGTTGAATTCCTTGCCGGATTGTTGTTATTTGATTTGTTTGGGTGAGGAAGAGTGTAAAGCACGAATGGTGATGCCGTGTATGATATTGTGAGAGAGTATAAAAGCATGAAGGGGTGATGTCGTGTTATATTATGAAATTAAAAGCACGAAGGGTGATGTCGTGCCGTTTCTATTGATTTATGGTGAGGATGAGAGTAAAAGCACGAAGGGTGATGCCATGCCGATTCTTTTGATTTTATGGTGAGGATGAGAGTAAAAGCACGAAGGGTGATGTCGTGCATTGTTTCTGTGTTTTTATCGTTATTGTTTAAAATCTTATATTTACGTTGTTGCTTTATTCGTTATTGTTATAACTTGATATTTCCTCCCCTCAGCATGTTCCCTTTTTCTCATATTTATTTGTTTAATTCTAGTTATTATTATTGTCTTCGTATATGATTAAACTGCACAAGTTTAAATGGTTGTTGTGTCCTAGCCTGGTCACTACTTCGCCAAGGTTAGGCTCAACACTTACTCAGTACATGGGGTTGGTTGTACTGATGCTACACTCTGCACTTTTGTGAAGATCCCGGTACTAGACCCTTCGGACCCTAGATCGAGGTTGCTGCCTTCAATCCAGTGGAGACCCGAGGTAGTCCTGCAGGCGTCCGCAGGCCTTGGCGTCACCTTCTATCCTATTTCTTTCCTATTCTTATATATTTCTGAGACAGATGTATTTTGTTTTGTTTCAGACCTCTATTTGTAGTTTTCATAGACATTCCGTGAAATTGTTACACCAATTCTGGGAATAGTTATTATGAATTTCGTAATAGTATTTAAGTAAGTTGTTAGATTCTGTTTCTTCCGCACTTTTATTTTTGTTGATTTTTGTATATCACCTGTTAACTGTTAAGAATAAGAAAATAAGATAAAATAACCGGTAATATTGGCTTGCCTAGTGGGTTCAATATTAGGCGCCATTACGGTCCCGACTGTGGAAATTTCGGATCATGACATGTACAAGGCTTAAGCCGAAGTTACTGGGTTCAGTTGAACCCGTAACTTTTTCATTGGCTCTGCCCCTGCAAAATACATAAATGACATATTGTATAAAAATTTGTATGAAAATTGTACTTAATTTGTATGATGTTGTAGTTGTATTTAACTTGGTAACAATGAGGTATGAAAGTTGTAGATAAGTTGTAAATAAGTTGTATAATATATAATTGATTGTATAAAATTTATTTTTACTATGTATTTTGTTATGGATATTTAAATTTGTATTAAATTTGTATGAATTTTTTGAAATCTATATGTTGATGTACCATACATTGTTCTTTTCTCAATTGGTTTATTAAGGGAAAAAATGGAGAATGAATTCCAAATCGACTCATATGCACTGGTTCATATTTGTTTGAAATGAAAAACTTGAATATTGATGGGAACTGAAGATTTCGGGTGAAATTTTTTTAGTTTCACATTAAAAGCGTCATCGTCACACTTCCAAAAAATTGAGTTTTACGTGAGATTTGAATTTTGTGAGAGAAATTAACTAAATACTAATACAAAGTTGAATCTTAAGTTTGGATGCAATCGAATTTAATTTGAGTCATGGAGCTACATCAACATGCTCACCCTGTATTAATAAGTACAACTCTAATACCCTATCGGAGTACCAATGTTTATCGCCTACCCTCTTGAACAAATTAAATCTAATAATATTAGATCATTTAGACGTTAAGTTTTACGAGCTTTGAGGGACGACTGGCAAGGATGGTTAGAGGATTGCTTCAATCAAATATAATGGAGATGGCTTTTTTCATATGCAGACAACTAAAGGCCTCAGAGATTCAATTTGATCCCCTAGTAGTTTGTTTGATAAGATATAGTTTGCTCTTATATTAGCTCTTGCTTCTACAGAGAAAATATATTATTAGCGATGTCTCTGAAAACTAATATGGGAGTTTTGTCCCAACTCTGTCATGATTTTGGCAAGGACAATCAAGAAAAAGCCACATGATAAAATTAAAAAAAAATAAAAAAAAGTTTACCATTTGAGTTGCAACAAAATTACAATCTTGACCACAATTTCTCAAGACTCAATATATTCGTCCTAAAATGTATAAGGTGGTAGGGATGTTAAACAACTGGAAGGTATCTTATTAAAAGACGAGTGGAGAGAAAATAGAAAAAAGATGTAATTAAGTCCTCGAGTGAGTTTTTGAAAGGCGTGAAAGTCCGAGTCTAGGGACAAAGTGGCTTAGTTGAACATAGTTTAAAATAATAATAATGATAGTATATTATTTGTAAGTAATTCTTGTTTAAGGCGAGTAATATAAAATTGGGATAATTTTGATAACAAATTTTAAATATTGTATAGGAAGGAAACAAATTCCAACTAAATAATATGTATTTCTAACCGCTCAAACACAAAAAACCAATCGATAATCTCTCTCTCTATATAGTGACATTTGCACGGATAAAAATCTGATTGATAATTCATCCAGAGGCTACTTATTGGAGGGTGAGGGGTTGGACTAATAAACTTTTGTACTCAGGGTTGTGCAATTTTAGCCACTTAATTAGCGGTGTTTAACAAATTTTAATGAGTGATACGAGAATGTGGCATGCCAACTGGGGATGGTATGTTGAGAAATTTTCATAAAGTATTATCTTTTAGTGGTAATTAGCTATCTATAGATATCATTTGCTATATTACGGATTATAGATACGTTTTATGTTGTTATAAGATGTATTAGATGTATTTAAGCTACTGTATTCATGAATACAGTAGCAAAAATAGGCGTGAGTAGGCGTGAATCAGGGAAGTCCAGCTAATCAGTTGTTGTATTCGAGTGTATTCGACTGTATTCATGGCGTTTTTAAACGGAAAATGAATCAATTAGCATAATAGACTCCTAATATAACTCAACATACTTAATTATAACACACAAATTTTGTATTTCCAATTATAAAAAAGATTCTCAACCGAAAACTACCCAAATACATAGCAATTTTCAGAGAAATTATATAATACATCTGAATACATAAAATATATTAATTAAAAAAAACATATGAATACATTCCAAATACATAGCAAATCTTCAGATAAATTATATAATACATCTGAATACATATATTATATTAATTAAAAAATATATGAATACATTCATGGAATGTAGCGAGACAATGAATACAACGAAATACATAAATCAAACCAAATATATCTGAATAAAGCTACATACATCAAACCGAATACATCTGAATACAGCTACATACATCAAACCAAATACATCTGAATACAACTACATACACATTTGATGCCATATGAATACAGTCGAATACACTCGAATACAACAACTGATTAGATACAGTCGAATTCCTTTGAGGAATCTGATTCCGATGACGATGAATATTTCTCCGACAGCGATTCTGATGACGATGAAAATTTCTCTGGCAGCGATTCCGATGACGGCTTTCAAGAGGACATGGAAGACCTTAAGAAAGCTTGCCTTCTCGCCGTCAAGGAAACTGAAGAACTAGGCGATGTGGCTTTCAGAGAAATCTTCAGATTTGGCAATCTTCAGAGAAATCTTCAGATTTGGCTTGAGCAAATCTTCGCTCTAATGCGTCCATTGTTCGTTTCTTTTGTTCCTCTGCCATCGCCATTAATGTGCTCTCTGCTCGAGATTTTCCGGCGATTGATAATAGCTTGATGCTCCATAGCTATGGCAGGCGGCGAGACAGAGAAAGAGAAGAAAAGAAACTAGGGTTCGTGTTTTCAAGGAATGGGGGAAGAGAATGGCATGTATCAAAGTAGAGAGAGAGAAAATAGTGTAACTGAATAGCGTATTTAGTGGCTTAGAGGTAGGAGGTACCTAAAATTAGATATTTTGCTATAAACATTAAAAGGTATCTATAGAATATAATTTTTTTAAATATTATTTATTTAAAATAAATAAGGTGTTAATCTTTGCTATAGGATGTAAAAGTTCCTAGTTTGTTCTTATGCACAAAGTAGCAGGGCCACTAACTCTACTAATTAGAGGATTAAAAAATAAATTTTGTAAGTTTAAATCAGAGGCCGAAAGCAATTTTTGAATTACCTATATCACTTCACTAAAAACTTCAGTGTTAGTAGAGCGATTCTGTAATTTATATGTTTTTATTCTATTTGCACCGGACATGAGACAAGATATTTTACCTAGGATGACGAGGCAAGACATAGGACCATGAGCCTTTAAATTTTATTAATTTCTAAATTTACAAATAGAATAAAATAGAAAAAAGATTCTTACAATAAATTTAATAACAATGTTTCATTTTATGTTAAGTATCTAACTCTAAATGCTTGCAACTCTTTAGCAAGCATAGGTAATGAATGTGCCCGACGAGGCACATGCTATGATGTATCAAACAATGTGTGATCTTCTTAGTTGTATAAATTCTGTTTGCTCAAAAAAAATATGCGATATCACAATATACGAATTAGTGACGGACTCAAGTGGAGGCTAGTGGATTCAACTGAACCCACTTCACCAAAAAATAATATTGTATATATATATATAAATTAGGATTAAAGCTGTGTAAATTTTGTATAAATATTTATTTAAACCCACTTGACAATTACTATTTTACGACTAAAGTTATATACTTCTAAGATTGAATTCACTTGTTGAAATAAAATTGAAACATCAAGTTGAAAAATACCATCTTGAAAAGAAATGTTATTTGTACCTCCTCAGTCCTGAGTAGTACGTGAATCAGTAAATATTTTTCAGTTCTATAAGATGGATTTTTCACTTAAAAGAACACTCCTTTCATTAATGAGTTCACCATTTGCGACAGAGTCTATTATCAAATAAAATAGTAAAATGACAGAAATAATTCACAATTACATAATATAACTCTAGCATCGTTTACTTTTAGCAAGTTACTACCAAAAAAAAATCTTTTAACTAGTTAATAAATTCACAAACGACTCACTACACTATAATTCATCTCAAAATAGTAACCTATGGATATAGTACTTATTTATCTCTTATCCAATATCCGGTATTCATTTTGAGGATGGACTAATTTGGAATCGCATTGCGTATAACCTATTAATATAGGAAGCGCTCCCTATTAGGATCGTTAAAATTCTTACGGCTCAAATTCGAGACCTTCACTAACAAGGTGAGAGGATCCTATCTATCACACCACACCCCTTAGTGGCAGTTATTTGTAAGTAGTTACTCGCTAACTGTTAACTATTAAGTTACTACTTCCATATCTAGAAGTGGAACTTTTGATGTTACGGTAGTGGGTTTATCTGAATTTAGGCCAGTATTTTTGACGCAGAGCATAAATTATATGTAAAATTTTACTATAATTGTAACAAATAGAAGATATAATGTCTAACTTTAAAAATAGTTGGTTCAATTTTAAGAACTTTAAAGGTTGAATCGATTGAGTTTAAATTCTGGATCTGTCTCGGTCAATATCCCATGAAAGATTTGAGTAATCTATGACAACATTATGTGTGCGTTTTTATTTTAGGGTTGTGAATGGGAAATGGAAGAGGTACCTTTTGGATTCCACCTCTTCATCTCACCCTTTCATTGTCATATATGCCAGTGAATTATGTGAATTAGTGTTAGGGATATAGTAGATATGCCCTAGATCCAATATCATATTTGATGATTTGAACATATTTTTATGAACGTCATTTGATATAAAAATATATGGCATTTGATATTCTTTTATCATAGTTATTATTAATTGTTTGATTAACTTGATAAGGTCCTTGATTAAATTTTGAGACTTGACATCGTGTAGATCTTGATAATGAGAGTGAAGTTTCTTATGATTTAATCTAAATTTGTTCTTGATGATATGATTATTAATTTGGACATTAGTAATCCGGTTAGATCAATATTTATGTGATCGTCTTTATGGGATAAAGATTAGTTGATCTCATTAACTAAATCACATAGATAGATGATGCATATAGAGATATGATCATTGAACCGACTCATTGGATAATTCCTAATGGTTAGAATTACCATAAACTGTCAATAGGATATTCTCTTGAAGAATGTGATGTAAGAATTTCCTTTGACCTGAGATCGTCATAGTAATTGACAAGTTATTTATTGTGCTTTGATACCAGACACCTATGGCCCTAGGGCGATAGTTGAAAGGATATTGGGTACGATTAAATACTTGTAGAATTAGTGATTGATCAAGATGGAATCTGTCAACTCTTGGTAATGAGTTTAAGCTCCATGTTGTCATGAATTATAAACGACCAAACTAAGACCTTGGCCAGGGCAATTAAATGAAAGAAGAAATGAGTTTCTTAGGTCATTCAATGGTCGATTGTATTTGACATGAACACATAGTTGGTCGCCTATTAGGATTTGACAGTTGAACCATATCCTAGGGTGATCCAGAGCTATAAGGACATGAGGAATTACTACATTATTCTTCTACTAATTCTTGAGAAGAAAAACACTTTGTGAAAGTGAGAGTGCAATACAAAGCCAAGAGAGAAAATACAATTACAAGAAAAATGTTTCTTGTTCTTCTAACATTGAGTTGAGATTTTTGAGAAAAATTTCAGCATAATATTTTGTTCAATTTGTTCACGGGTTTCATTGATCAAAGAGTTGATAGCAAAGGTCGGTCTCAGTGTGGATACGCATAGAGTCTTCGTATTATCAAAAAAAATTTGAAACGAGACTCTCTTCACCAGGTACGTCTTAGATCCGATCTTTGACATGTAAATAAATTTTAAACACGGAAAGTTCTGCCTAAGATTGTTATTGTCTTCCACTGCGTGTTACGAATATCTATATGCGATCCTTCAATTAGGACAGATACGCCCGTCGTTAATAGTTTGGCACATATATGCTCAATCCGTCCAATACTTGCTCATTCATGCCCTTAGTTTAACGGAATCACTATGTTATCTTTCTTAAATAATTAATAACTGACCCAAACCAAAATCTGCTGACCCGATTTGTTAGGACCCGACCCACCATTATTTCAAAAATATTTTTTGATATATTATTTTTGTTTGATTGAGAAATTGTATGATAATCATATTTATTTATTGAGTAATTTGATAATCAATTTTTTTTGTTACACATCATTTCGGGAAGTAATCCTACTAAATGTAGTAATTGATATTTATTTATTATTTTAATAATATAATATTTGAATTAGTTTGTGCTTTCTTCAATCATTTACCATCTATGATTTTTTTTCTCACAATCTATTTGTATTTTTCACCAATACAAATATCCATGTTCCCTATAACTGAATCTGATGGATTCGTTTTTTAGTTTAGATAAGTGAACAATGAAGGATTATTAGTTTATTGGATTATTTTCTGCTTTACAAATTTGTAATGAAATAAGTAATAAATTTTTAAAACAATGGTGCTTCTTTTCCATTTTTATTAATTAATTATTTCATAACAAATATTATTTCATAACAAGCACCACTAGGAAAAATAAAAATAGATGGTAAAATGATTGAAGAAAGCACAAACTAATTCGAATATTATATTTTAAAATGATAAATAAGTATCAATTACTACTTTTAGTAGGATTATTTCCCGAAATGATGCATAACCAAAAACAAATCGATTATCAAATTACTCAATAAATAAATATGATTATCACACAATTTCTCAATCAAACAAAAATAATATGTCAAAAAATATCTTTGAAATAAGGGTGAGTCGGGTCCTAACAAATCGGGTCAGCAGATTTTGGTTTGGGTCCGATTATTAATTATTTAAGAAAGACAATAGTGATTCCGTTAAACTAAGGGCATGAATGAGCAAGTATTGGACGGATTTGGCATATATGTCCCAAACTATTAACGACGGGCATATCTGTCCTAATTCGCATAGTTCACTGGCATATATGACCCTTTTCCGTTCTATAAATTTAGAGGCTTGGCCTCATTTTTGAAAGATGGAAAATCTGAAAATTTCTCTCATCTTTTCTACTTTGTTACATTATTTTCTAATAAACATACGAGTGTGATTTGCTCAATTTGTTGAGCTCGCTGAAGTTTTTTGATTTGAAGTGCCGCTATCACATAATAGTTATTCCGTTCTATCCTGGGAGGAGTTAATCCGTATACCTTGGGCAACAGTGAGGAGATTAAATTCCTTAATGACACACTATGAATTCAGTGCGGCTCGGAATTATTTTACGATTTGTTTATGAACTAACGTTTCCTTACTTCTCTGATTTTTCTAGTTTCGAACACGGTAATACCAACAATGTTAAGGAATTTAATTTGTATCTTCTGATTGTGTTTTTCAAGCATATATAATGCAAAGTTGGTGCACTGTTATTGGAAAATGAATTTCAAAGATGGGTTTTGACATTTGATCGTGGCTCTTAAGTTTGGATTTCTATTTGATCACATTCCAGTAACTAGAACACAAGGAAGTCAAGTGAAATTCTCCAAGCATAATTGATGTCGAAGGACATGTCAGAGAAGCAAATTAAAATTACTTCTCTTGTGTTAATCCTTTCTTATCAATTCCAAGTTGATTTGCAATGTCTAAACTTTCCATTATCCAAAGAAGGCTGCCGATTTTTTCTCTTTCGGACACAAAATATTAAGGAGAGACCGTGAAGCATGGTTGTCGATCACGTTGGATCACATAGTGAAATGGTGCATCAAAAACGATATCGGAAATGAAGAAATAATCAAGTCACGCTTGACTTGAGTTGTCATATGAATTGATAATTCTAACAAGTGTTTCCATTCTATTCTCCTTCCATTTTTTCCTTTTGGCTCTGTCAATATTCATATTATGGAGTATGGACACACAAGAAAATTATCGACAGAAGGTTTTTATAGCATTTGTGTGCAGTCAATTTTGTCTAACTGATTGCAGAAAGAAAAAAAAAATTCTTTCAAGTTCGGCCTATTCATTGAGCCGTAACCAGATTGTGATGATATCTTTTTCTTATGTAGTTTTTCATATGACAATCTAACATAAATAAGAGCATAATAATTGCGATACCAAATGTTGGTGAACACAACGAATCATCATGTGGGATTAACAATGTTCAAATGGTTGGTGTCTTTGTCTCTTATAGAAGATATTTTTCTGTAACGGTGCATTTAACCATCCACACCCATTGAGACCCTCTTCTAATGGGGTTAAGTCAAGATTATATGGGCATGATATTTGTTGCCTTAGAGAACGTTGGTTGTGATTTGCTCTCGAAAAGGTATAATATCACAAACCAACAGAAAGGGTATTTGTTTTTCTTTGTGATTTATAAAATTAAGTTTCTATAAATTTGAGGTAGATCTTTATTACATGATGATCTCATATTACAAATCTAGAATTATATGCATGATTAGGAATAACATATATTTGCAGTTAATTTTGTTATTTCTTTGATCAAATGAAAAACTATTAATAGTTGATATATACAATACCGCATGCATGATTTCTTCAAGGAAGTAAGACATGAATTAGGCTTACCGTAATACTTGAAGTGTTCTTGAGATCATGAAGTAATATATGTAAATACGCACATATATGTATTTGATTAGAGAAAGAGATCGAATTGTCTAAAGTGTTATAATTGTTTAGTTGGAAAACCATTTGGAAAGAGAATTAAAATTCTCGTGATTTTCTACACCCGTTATGAAGAATAAAATCTTCGTGATTTTCTACTCCTGCCTCGAGAACAAAATCTGCGTGATTTTTTACTTGTTCGTTAAGATTAAAGTCTTCGTGACTTTCTACTCATTTGTCGGAAATTAAAGTCTAAGTGACTTTATACTCATTTTGGAGATTAAAATCTTAGTGATTTTTAACTTTAATTTATTATTCGGTTTGAAGATTAAAAACTTCACCGTTTATTAAATTTGATTGTGTCACATATTATTCGATTTGAAGATTAAAAACTTCACCGTTTATCTAGTTGTAGCAGATGTTACTCGGTTTGAAGATTAAAAACTTTACCGTTTATTAATTCTTAATGGGTCAGATTGGTTTGAAGATTAAAAACTTCACCATTTATTAATTATGGCTCTGTTGTGACACAAACAACCGTTCTTGTAATAGGGGCGTCGAATATTAATCTCCTTTTGAAGAAATTTGGTTGGAATACGAAATTATTCACCAAATGACCGCCCCTTAGTCACTGCAATTGTAACGACCCGGTCTGTCGTTACGTAAACCTGCATTATAATTATTGTTATTGACTTGTTATAGATTGGTTATATGGTATTTGATGTATTAGAATTGGTAGGCTTGAAATCGAATGATTGTAGTGAGAGTTCAGTCATTTAGCCTTTAAAAATAGCCTTAAAATGAGAAAAGTCAACTGAGAGTTGACTTCATGGTAAACGACCTCAGAATGCGTATTTTATGGCTCGGATATCTTCGTTAGGTGATTTGGGACTTAGGAGTGTGTTCAGAATAAATTTGCGATGTACGGTGTAGAATTTGGCTTGAATTGGCGAAAGTTAGTTTTTGGTGTTTTCCGGTCGGCAGTGAAAAATAGGCTATCAGGATCGGAATGGAATTCCGACAGTTGGAACAGGTTTGTAATTTCATTTTGGATATGTTTGCAAAATTTCAGGTCAATCGGAGTTGTTTTGGATAGTTTCGGCATCATTGGTGGATTTTAGAAATATCAAAGTTCTTAGGCTTGAATCCGATGTAAATTTGGTATTTTGATGTAAGTTTGAATGATGTTATGGGATATGTTGGTAAGTTTGGTTGGGCTCCCGAGGGGCTCGGGATTGATTTCGGGTGGCTAACGGGCATTTTTCGACTTAGGAAAAGTGCTGGTTTTCTAGTTTTTGTGCAACAGGTTTTTCTTCTCTGCGATCGCGTAGTTCAATCGAGAGGGGAAGCATTTTTACTCTCTGCGATCGCATAAAGGCGTCCGCGATCGCATAGGGTCATGGCAGGCGCATGGGGGTGAGGTCGAATGGTCTTCGCGATCGCGTGAGGAAGGATGCGATCGCGTGTGATTGAGGTTTGGTGAATCGCGATCGCGTGGCTTATGTCGCGATCGCTGTGAAGAAATCACTAGGCAGTTATAAAATAAACCCTTCGCGACTTAAACCTTTTTTACACCATTTTTGTACGGACATAGAGCTTTGGGGGCGATTTTTGAAGAGGGAAATCAGTGTTCTTCATAGAGGTAAGTGTTTTGATAATTAAAACTCGTTTATGGGTGATTATAGAACATAATCTCATCATTTAACTCATGAAAATCAGTGGAAAAAGGGGAGTTTAGGGCTTGAGATTATGAGACCTTCAGGGGTCGATTTGATGGGTCAAACAGACTCCGATTTTAGCGTTCTTTATATGTACGGACTCGTGAGATGATGAAGAACATATTTGTATAAAAACTTCTAAGTTTCGAGATGCGGGCCCGGGGGTTGGGTTTTGACCAAATTCGGTTTTAGAGCTAAATTTGATATCTTTCGATTGGAATTCGTTCCTTAAGCATAAATTGATGATAAAAATCTGAACTTGATAGATTTGGAGCATTCAGAAGTTGATTCGAGAGGCAAGCGTGTTGCGGAATAATTCCGGGCTAGTTTTGAGGTAAGTAATGTCATTAAATATGAGGGTATGAAACCCCGGACAATGCACCATTTCACGGGTTTTGAAATGCAAAGGTTGAATCTTTGGGAACATCTTTCCTATTTAGGCGACTATTGAGTTACTAAACCGACTTTTAAGCCTATGCTTAATTAGTATTATTATATTATGATATGATTTGGGGGCTGTAAGCCGTGCTTGGGGCCTAGTGTCGATCTGTTTTTCCCCTTGGGGGTTGTGTTTACTATATTTTCCTCACTGAAATGTTATGATTTTTCACTCAGTCTTTTCCTGATAAATTATTTTCACACTCAGAGTATTTTGATACTATTTATTGAAAAATGAAACACAGTTTTGGGTCGAAAACCCGGTATGTTTATGGACTACGGGAAAATTGAGAGTATCTGACTGAGTGAGGCTTTCAGGCCTATAATGTGAGGAGGCTTTCAGGCCTTATATGAGGGAGGCTTTCAAACTTATATTGTGAGGAGGCTTTCCGGCCTTATATGAGGGAGGCTTTCAGGCCTATATTGTGAGGAGGCTTTCAGGCCTTATATGAGGGAGGCTTTCAGGCCTATATTGTGGGGAGGCTTTCAGGCATATGTTGTTAAAGCACTTGGGCTGTAGGATCCCCCCGGAGTCTGTACACACCCCCAGTGAACGCAGGTACCTATTAAGTGATGATTATTGCCCGCGGGGCTGATACTGAGCGATGATTATTTCCCGCGGGGCTGTTACTGAGTGATTGAGAAAATGCCCGAGGGGCAACCGTTACGAGAAATGATTTTGGACCGAGGGGCAGATTATGATGATTTTACTAAGTTTTCGAATTATGATTTACTTCGTTTTCAAACAGGTTTTTTGAGAATTTTACTGAGATATACTGATATTACACTTGTTTCAAAGGATTTCTGGAAACTGATTTCGAACTTACTTATTGATGAGTACTACATGGGGACTTGGTGTTTTACTGGATTTATGAAATTGTGTATGTGTACTGTGTGTTTAATAATTCTTAGACTGTGATTTATTTTCATTACTACTGAGTTGGCGTACTCATAAAGACTCCCTGTGCCTCTGTACACAGATCCAAGTACCAGTTCGCAGTAGTAGCCGTCTCAGTTCGTTAGTAGCAATTTACGGGATTTCGAGGTAGCTGTCCAGCGTCCACAGCTTCTCCACTTCCCTTCCTTATTTAGGTTTTAGCATTTCATTCCTAGATTATATTGAGATATTAGTAGAGTTATTTTATTCGTAGATGCTCATGACTATTGACTCCAGTCTTGGGAGGTTTTGTTTAGAGTTGTTAGACTGTTATTGGGGCACTAAGACTTAATTACATTATCCTATGCTATGGTTGCATGCTTATTATTAAATTGTGAACTTTTATAATTGAACAGACGCGTAGTAATGTGATAGTTGGCTAGCCTAGTTCCACGATAGGCGCCATCACGGCTTGTTAGGATTTGGGGTCGTGACAAGTTGGTATCAGAGCGCTAGGTTACATAGGACTCAATAGTCATGAGCAGGTTCAGTAGAGTCTTGCGGATTGGTACGGAGACGTTTGTACTTATCTTCGAGAGGCTGCAGAACTCTTAGGAAACATCTATATCTTTTTGAACTCTATCGTGCCAATCTATTGATTCTTGGAATCTAAACTTATGTTGTTTCATTCTCTCATAGATGGTGAGGACACGCAATACCGATCAGGGTGACCAGGCACCAGCCAGACCCACAAGGGGTCGGGGCCATGGTAGAGCTAGGGGACCTGCCCGTGCAGCATCCAGAACAGTGCCACAGGATCCCCCTATCGTACAAGATCATATTCTCGCCGACGTTGCTCCAGCGGGACAGGCGCAGGCACCTGCTGTGCCTATTATTATTTCGGGTCTTCAGGAGACCCTATCTTAGATATTGACGGTGTGTTCCAGTTTAGCTCAGGCAGTGTCTATGACCACTACTGCCAATACAACTTCGGCCGGGAGAGGCAATCAGACTCCAGCTGCCCGGGCACCTAAGCCAGTTGTACGGGGTGTTCAAGCACCGGGAGCAGCCCCAAATCAACCAGTTGCTCTGGTTCAGGGTTATGAGGTCCCTGCTATGCCTGAGGATGAGCAGCGTAGGTTGGAGAGATTCAGTAGACTTCAACCTCCGACTTTTAGTGGCAAAGAGGGTGAGGATGCCCAAGGTTTTCTTGATAAATGTCAGAAGATGCTTCGTACTGCGGGTATTTTGGAGACCAGCGGGGTTTCATTTGATACTTATCAGTTTGTCGGTGCTGCTTTTACTTGGTGGGAATCGTTCGAGAGGCGTAGGCCAGTTGGTTCAACACCGCTCACCTGGCAGCAGTTCTCCACGATCTTTTTGGAGAAATATGTTCCTCAGTCCCACAGAGAGGAGCAATGCAGGCAGTTTAAGTAGCTGCGCCAGGGAGAGTTATCCGTCACCCAGTATGATATGAGGTATTCGGAGTTGGACAGACATGCTTCGGAGTTAGTCCCCAGTGACAGGGAGCGTGTCAGGAGATTTGTGGATGGTCTCTCGTATCAGCTTCGGATTTTGATGACTAGAGAGAGGGTGTCTGGAGCCACGTTTGAGCAGGTTGTTGATATAGCTCGGGACATTGAGTCGGTTCGCATGCAGGAGCGTGAGGAGAGGGAGGCTAAGAGGCCTCGGGGATCAGGTAATTTTAGTGGTGCTCCCCCAGAGGACAGTTTCAGCCTAGTAGTGGTCGTCCAATTAGACCTCCACAACTAGCTCGCCCAGCTTACAGTGGTGTATCTTCGGGACCGGGTCCTCGCAATTCTCATCAGGGACGTTCATCTTTTAGTGCCCTTCCAACTCAGAGCTCCGCCCGAGCATCGTCTTATCAGGGTTCTTCCGTGCGTGGTTCGTCTGGTGGTTATCAGGGTGGCAGAAGTTCTCGTTCGTTTTCATCTCCAGCTTCATGTGGTTGTTATGAGTGTGGAGAGTTCAGACATGGGTGGAAGCAATGTCCGCGTCATCCTAGTAGTTCATCCTAGCAGAGCGTTCAACCCCAGTCACTTCATCACCTACCCAGGCAGCTAGGGGTGGTGGTCAGGCAGCTAGAGTCCACACTAGAGGGGGAGGTCGAGCAGGTGGAGGCCAACTACGTATTTATTCCCTTCCGGCTAGGCCTGATGCTATGGCCTCAGATGCGGTGATTACACGTACTATTTCGGTTTTTCACACTGATGCTTTGGCTTTATTTGACCCTGGTTCCACGTACTCTTATGTCTCATCCTATTTTGCTCATTTTCTGAATATGCCCCGTGAGTCTTTAGTTAAATATGTTCATGTTTCGACTCCGGTGGGTGACACTATTGTTGTGGATCGTGTGTATCAATCGTGTCTTATATCTATTGGGGGTCTGGAGAACCGAGTGGACTTGATGTTACTCAGTATGGTTGATTTTGATGTAATTATGGGCATGGATTGGTTATCTCCATGTCATGCTATTCTTGATTGTCACGCTAAGACCTTGACCCTAGCTATGCCCGGATTTTCGAGAGTTGAGTGGAGAGGGTCTATAGAGCATGTGCCTAGTAGAGTGATTTCTTATTTAAAAGCTCAGTGTATGGTTGAGAAAGGGTGTGAGTCTTATCTTGCTTTTGTGAGGGATGTTAGTAGTGAGACTCCATCTGTTGATTCTGTTCCTGTAGTCCGTTTTCGGATGTTTTTCCTGCAGACCTGCCAGGCATGCCACCTGACAGGGATATTGGTTTTGGTATTGACTTAGTGCCAGACACTCAGCCTATTTTTATTCCGCCTTACTGCATGGCACCAGCAGAGTTCAAAGAATTGAAGGAGCAACTTCAGGAACTCTTAGATAAGGGGTTCATTCGGCCTAGTGTGTCACCTTGGTGCGCCAGTGTTGTTTGTGAAAAAGAAGGATGGTTCGATGCGCATGTGTATTGATTATGGACAGCTGAATAAGGTTACGGTGAAGAACCGATATCCTTTACCTCGTATTGATGACTTATTTTACCAGCTTCAGGGAGCTAAGGTGTTCTCCAAGATTGACTTAAGGTCTGGGTATCATCAGCTGAAGATTCGGGATTCTGACATTCTGAAGACTGCTTTCAGGACCAGATACGGTCATTATGAGTTTCTAGTTATGTCATTTGGTCTGACCAATGCCCCAGTCGCGTTCATGAAATTGATGAACAACGTGTTTTAACCTTATCTTGATTTGTTTGTCATTGTGTTCATTGAGGACATCCTGATTTACTCTCGTAGCCAGGAAGAGCATGCTCAGCATTTGAGGGTTGTGTTACAGAGATTGAGAGAGGAGAAACTTTATGCAAAATTCTCCAAGTGTGAGTTTTGGCTTGGTTCAGTAGCTTTCTTGGGGAACATGGTGTCTAGTGAGGGTATTCAAGTTGATCCGAAGAAGATTGGGCGGTGCAGAGTTGGCCCAGACCGTCCTCAGCTACAGAGATTCGGAGTTTCCTTGGTTTGGCGGGATATTACTGTCATTTTTTGGAGGGATTCTCTTCTATTGCTTCACCATCGACTAGATTGACCCAGAAGGGTGCTCCATTCAGATGGTCTGACGAGTGTGAGGAGAGCTTTCAGAAGCTCAAGTCAGCATTGACCACAGCTCCGGTTATGGTGTTGCCTACTGGTTCGGGTTCTTACATAGTCTATTTTGATGCTTCTAGAGTTGGTTTGGGAGCGTTGTTGATGCAGGACAGTAGGGTGATTGCCTACACGTCTAGACAGTTGAAGGTGCACAAAAAGAATTACCCAGTGCACGATCTTGAGTTAGCTATCATTGTTCATGCCTTAAAGATTTGGCGGCATTACTTGTATGGGGTACAGTGTGAGATTTTCACTGATCATCGTAGCTTGCAGTACCTGCTGAGGCAGAAGGACTTGAATTTGCGTAAGAGGAGATGGTTAAAGCTTCTCAAGGATTATGATCTTACTATTTTGTATCACCCGGGGAAGGCCAATGTAGTGGCCGATGCCTTGAGTCGCAGAGCCGAGAGTTTGGGGAGTCTAGCTTATCTTTCAGCAGCAGAGCGATCGTTAGCACTTGATGTTCAGGCTTTAGCGGGTCAGTTGGTGAGATTGGATTTTTCAGACCCTCCACGAGTGGTAGCTAGCATGGCTTCATTTGTCAAACCCTCCACGGGTGGTAGCTAGCATGGCTTCCCGGTCTTCTTTATTTGATCAGATTAAGGCATGCTAGTATTATGACCGGTACTTGTTAGTTCTCCAGGACAGCGTCCGTAGAGGTGATGCGAGAGATATGACTATTGGTGATGACGGAGTTCTGAGGATGCAAGGCCGTATTTGCGTTCCCAATGTGGATGGTATTCGAGAGTTGATATTAGCAGAGGCTCACAGTTCGCGGTATTCTATTCATCCGGGTGCCGCGAGGATGTACCAGGATCTGAGACAGCAGTATTGGTGGAGGCGGATGAAGAGAGATATTGTTGAGTATGTAGCACGGTGTCTCAACTGCCAGCAGGTCAAGTATGAGCACCAGAGACCAGGTGGATTACTCCAGAGGTTAGTTATTCCGGAGTATAAGTGGGAGCGGATTACTATGGACTTTGTAGTTTGGCTTCCACGGACTTCGAAAGGTTTTGATGCGATTTGGGTCATTGTGGATAGACTGACCAAGTCCGCGCATTTCATTCCTGCCAGCACTACTTATAATTCAGAGCGATTAGCTGGTATTTACATTAAGGAGATTTTCCGGTTGCATGGAGTTCTGGTTTCTATCATTTCTGACAGATGTACACAGTTCACATCTCAGTTTTGGAGGGTCGTATAGAGAGGTATGGGTACTGATGTAGAGTTGAGCACTACATTTCACCCGCAGACCGACGGCAAGTCGGAACGGACTATTCAGATATTGGAGGACATGTTACAAGCTTGTGTGATTGATTTTGGTGGTTCATGGGATCAATTTCTGCCACTAGCGGAGTTTGCATATAACAACAGCTACCAGTCCAGTATTCAGATGGCCCCGTATGAGGCTTTATATCATAGGAGGTGTAGATCTCCGGTTGGTTGGTTCGAGTCTGGTGAGGCTAAGTTATTGGGCACATATTTGATTCAGGATGGGTTGGAGAAGGTGAAGTTGACTCCAGAGAGACTTCGCACGGCGCAGTCTAGGCAAAAGAGTTATGCGGACCGGAAGGTTTGGGATGTGTCTTTTATGGAAGGTGATAAGGTACTGCTGAAGGTATCACCCATGAAGGGTGTTATGAGGTTCGAAAAGAGAGGAAAGCTGAGTCCACGATTTATTAGTCCTTTTGAGGTGCTTCAGAAGGTTGGAGAGGTGGCTTATAGACTTGCTTTTCCACCCAGTCTATCGAGTGTTCATCCGGTATTTCTTGTGTCGATGCTCAAGAAATATGTTGGTGACCCGTCTTATGTGTTAGACTTCAGCACAATTCAGCTCGAGGGTAATATGTCATACGAGGTTGAGCCAGTAGCTATTTCAGCTCGCGAGGTCAGAAAGTTGAGGTCTAAGGATATAGCATCATTAAAGGTGCAGTGGAGAGATCAGCCCGTGGAGGAGGCTACTTGGGAGACCGAGCGGGAGATGTAGAGCAAATATCCACACTTGTTTGAGACTCCAGGTATGTTTCTAGACTCGGGGGAAAATGTAAGGACCCGGTCTGTCGTTACTTAAAACCTGCATTATAATTGTTGTTATTGACTTGTTATAGATTGGTTATACTGTATTTGATGTATTAGAATTGGTAGGCTTGAAATCGAATGGTTGTAGTGAGAGTTCAGTCATTTAGCCTTTAAAAATAGCCTTAAAATGGAAAAAGTCAACTGAGAGTTGACTTATTGGTAAACGACCTCGGAATGCGGATTTTATGGCTTGGATAGCTTCGTTAGGTGATTTGGGACTTAGGAGTGTGTTCAGAATAAATTTGTGATGTCCGGTGTAGAATTTGGCTTGAATTGGCGAAAGTTAGTTTTTGGTGATTTCCGGTCGGCAGTGGAAAATAGGCTATCAGGATCGGAATGGAATTCCGACAGTTGGAACAGGTTTGTAATTTCATTTTGGATATGTCTGCAAAATTTCAGGTCAATCGGAGTTGTTTTGGATAGTTTCGACATCATTGGTGGATTTTAGAAATATCAAAGTTCTTAGGCTTGAATCCGATGTAAATTTGGTGTTTTGATGTTTGTTTTGGTGTTTTGAGAGTGAAACTAAGTTTGAATTATGTTATGGGATATGTTGGTAAGTTTGGTTGGGATCCCGAAGGGCTCGGGATTGATTTCGGGTGGCTAACGGGTATTTTTGTACTTGGGAAAAGTGCTGGTTTTCTAGTTTTTGTGCAGCAGGTTTTTCTTCTCTGCGATCGTGTAGGGAGAGTCGCGATCGCGTAGTTCAATCGAGAGGGGAAGCATTTTTACTCTCTGCGATCGCATAAAGGCGTCTGCGATCGCAGAGGTTGAGCAGCGTAGGCAGTGCGATCGCGATCGCGTAGGGTCATGGCAGGCGCGCGGGGGTGAGGTCGAATGGTCTTCGCGATCGCGTGAGGAAGGATGCGATCAGGTGTGCTTGAGGTTTGGTGAACCGCGATCGCGTGGCTTATGTCGCGATCACTGTGAAGAAATCACTGGGCAGTTATAAAATAAACCCTCCGCGACTTAAACCCTTTTTACACCATTTTTGTACGGACAAAGAGCTTTGGGGGCGATTTCTGAAGAGGGAAATCAGTGTTCTTCATATAGGTAAGTGTGTTGATCATTAAAACTCATTTATGGGTGATTATAAAACATAATCTCAGCATTTAATTCATGAAAATCAGTGGAAAAGGGGGTGGGGTGGGGGTTTAGGGCTTGAGATTATGAGACCTTTAGGGGTCGATTTGAGAGGTCAAACGGACTCTGATTTTAGCGTTCTTTGTATGTACGTACTCGTGACATGATGAAGAACATATTTGTATAAAAAATTCTGAGTTTCGGGACGCGGTCCCGGGGGTAGGGTTTTGACCAAATTCGGGTTTTTGAGCTAAATTTGATATCTTTCGATTGGAATTCGTTCCTTAAGCATAAATCGATGATAAAAATCTGAACTTGATAGGTTTGGAGCATTCGGAAGTTGATTCGAGAGGCAAGCGTGTTGCAGAATAGTTCCGGGCTAGTTTTGAGGTAAGTAATGTCTTTAAATCCTGTCCTGAGGGTATGAAACCCCGGACTATGCAGCCTTTCACGAGTTTTGAAATGCAAAGGTTGAATCTTTGGGAACATCTTTCCTATTTTGGCGACTATTGAGTTGCTAAACCGACTTTTAAGCTTATGCTTAATTAGTATTATTATATTATGATATGATTTGGGCTCTAAGTCGTGCTTGGGGCCTAGTGCCGATCTGTTTTTCCCCTTGGGGGTTGTGTTTACTATATTTTCCTCACTAAAAATGTTATGATTTTTCCCTCAGTCTTTTTCTGATAAATTGTTTTGACACTCAGAGTATTTTGATACTATTTATTGAAAAATGAAACACTGTTTTGGGTCGAAAATCCGGTATGTTTATGGCCTAAGGGCAAATTGAGAGTGTCTGACTGAGTGAGGCTTTCAGGCCTATATTGTGAGGAGGCTTTCAGACCTTATATGAGGGAGGCTTTCAGGCCTATATTGTGAGGAGGATTTCAGGCCTTATATGAGGGAGGCTTTCAGGCCTTATATGAGGGAGGCTTTCAGGCCTATATTGTGAGAAGGCTTTCAGGCCTATTTTGTTATAGCGCTTGGACTGTAGGATCCCCTCCGGAGTCTGTACACACCCCCAGTGAGCGCAGGTACCTTTTGAGTGGTGATTATTGCCCGCGGGGCTGATACTGAGTGATGATTATTGCCCGCGGGGCTGTTACTGAGTGAGTGAGAGAATGCCCGAGGGGCAACTATTACGAGAAATGATGAGAATTTTACTGAGATATACTGACATTACACTTGTTTCAAAGGATTTCTGGAAACTGATTTCGAACTTACTTATTGATGAGTACTACATGGGGACTTGGTGTTTTACTGGTTTTGTGAAATTGTGTGTTTGTACTGTGTGTTTTATAATTCTCAGAGTGTGATTTATTTTCATTACTACTGAGTTGGCGTATTCATAAAGACTCCCTGTGTCTCTGTGCACAGATCCAGGTACCAGTTCGCAGCAGTAGCCATCTCAGTTCGTTAGTAGCAATTTACGAGATTTCGAGGTAGCTGTCCAGCGTCCAGCGTCCACAGCTTCTCCACTTCCCTTCCTTAGTTAGTTTTTAGCATTTCATTCCTAGACTATATTGAGATATTAGTAGAGTTATTTTATTCGTAGATGTTCATGACTATTGACTCCAGTCTTGGGAGGTTTTGTTTAGAGTTGTTAGACTGTTATTGGGGCGCTAAGACTTAATTACATTATCATATGCTATGGTTGCATGCTTATTATTAAATTGTGAACTTTTATAATTGAAAAAACGCGTAGTAATGTGATAGTTGGATAGCCTAGTTCCACGATAGGCGCCATCACGGCCTATTAGGATTTGGGGTCGTGACAACAATCTAATGGAGTTGCGGAAAGAAAGAATAGAACGTCAAAGGAGACGACGAATGCCTAGTTGATAAGTTCTGGTTTACCCACAACTTGTAGGGGGAATCTATGATTACAGCTAACTGAATACTTATCTGCGTTCCCCATAGCAAGACACAATTCATTCCATATGAAAAATGGAAAGGAAGAAAACCCAACTTGAAATATTTCCAAGTGTGGGGGTATTTGGGTAAAGTGCAAGTTCTTAAACCCAAAAGGATAAAAATCGTATTGAAAACCGTTGATTCCGTTTTCATAAGATATGCAACAAATAGTAAGGCATATCGTTTTCTGATTCATAAATTAGAAAATCCAGACATTCATATTAATACGGTAATCGAATCAGATAATACTGAATTCTTTAAGAATATTTATCCATATAAAAAAGGAATGTGAGTCGTCTAGTGAAATATCTAAGCGACCTTGGGAAGAAGCAAAGGAAAGTACACCTAACGAAGTGAATCCAAGACGTAGTAACCGTCAAAAGACAACTACTTCCTTTGGACTAGATTTTCTGACATTTTTGTTAGAAAATGAGCTTCAAACTTTGGAAGAGCTATGTCTTCCTCGAAAAGAAGCAGTCAATAGTGAGACAAAATCCATATTAAGTAATCATACTTGGGAAAATGGTTGATCTTCCTCCAAGAAATAAACCTTTGGGTTCTAAGTGAATTTTCATAAGGAAAATGAAAGTTGATGGTACTATTGACAAATAGTTGGCAAGATTATTTGCCAAACGGTTTAGACAATGAGAATGTCTTGACTATTTTGACATACACTCGGCGGTTACGAGTATTGCATACATATGAATGTTAGTAGCATTGGCTACAGTATACTGTGAGCACGTGATTTTTCACCCACCATATACTCCTACAAAATTCAATACAATAAATTAATTTTACAATTTTTTGTTGAATTTTGGTAATTACTTGTGAATTGTTTGCATTTGCATATTCATAATTCATCTTTTAATATTATTAAGATTGCATCACTATTATCAAGAAATTATGACTTTATTAACTAAATAAATAATAGACGAATGATGGTTATTTGACGTAATGTAGTTTTAACAACTAATTACTAAAATTAATTATTTTTATCCAATAAATCATGGATTTAATTAGGAGTATAAAATTAATTTTTTTAATTCTTAATTAATATGTGATTAGATGAAAATAAGGTTTAGAATTAATTATTACATTTTTTTAATTAATTAGGCTTTAGTGTTAATTAAAATTGATTTAGGCTTTATTAATTCTAGTATACTAATTCGGACCTGGGCTAAAAACACCCAGGCCCAAAAATTACCCAGTCCAGACCCCTACACTACCCAAACGACCCCGTTTAGTTTAAGTGAGTGAATCCTAGTCGTTGATCAAAATAGATCAAGCGGCTAGGAACTCCCCAGCCCTAAAATATAAATATGTCCAAACGTTAACCCCACCCCCTCAACTCTAAGTCTAACACCCCTCAGAGACGCCCCCCTCCATCTCTCTCCTACCCCTCTAGCCTCCGCCCTAAACCACCTTCTGCCGCCCTAGCTCTGCCGGCCGAAAATCGCCTCCGGCGGCGGAGCTCCACCAAATAGCCTCAAATCTTCACCCCACAACCATCTCTTCATCCTAAATCACCTCCCGTCCTTGCTTTTCCCCAAAAATCACCCAATCCCAAATAATTTCAGATCTGAGAATCTGAAAAAACCTAAAAATCCTTCTGAGGTCAATCTTCCACGACTCTGTGACTCAAACTCACATGAGTCTATGGCTCTTGAAAGGATCCATCGATTCATGTAAGTGGGAGTCACTTTTGAGCCCACCGGAATCCGGCCAACTCATGCGAAGCCGCCGGAATCCGTTTAAAACTGCCATAATTGACGGGTACCTTTCTTTTAACCTATTTTCCTTTCGTTTCTTTTATATACGCTTGACTTATTTGGAAATATTGAAAGTCAGGGTTTAAAACTAGGGCTTCTGTTCTGGCTGTTTTCGATTACAAATTGATACAATTTTTGCCTTAATAATCATGTGTTGCTAAATCCCATGCCTAGATTTATTTCAAATTCCTTGTGCGGTTTAATTTTGCCTCAGACTCTTAAATTATTAACCTAGATTTGTTTTGGAGTTTATTTTTTCTTTTGCCTGTTTAATTCTGAACATGCATGGGTATTCAATCTGCGTCCTATTGCTAAAATTGTTCATTGATTGGGGCTTCCTTATGCTTTGTCCAGACTGATTTCCCCCCTTTCCCCTATGTTTCTTAGTCATTAGGTCTTCTGGTTTAGGGATTGGTTACTGATCAGGTTTAGGAGTTCATGAACTTCATTATTTGGATTACATGTTGTGATTTTGATTGAATTGTTGGTTTGCTTGCTGAATAGGTGCGCCTATACTTAGTTTCTGTTTTTTTTTTGTTTCTCTTGGCTTCAACCTTAGTTTAAACCGTAGTTGATAACCTAGATTAGTTACTAGCTAATTGACTCATCATTAGAGTTTAATTAGCAACTAAGTCTAAGGAGTTTTATCTAATCAATCTGAAGTAGTTAATTAATTAATAAGACAATAAAGTTTTAGCTACTAATTAATTAACTTAGAATAAAGTTAGTCCTTATGTGACGACCCGACCGGTCGTTTTGAGATCCAGCGTGTCGTTCAGTAGTTGGAAGTCATGAACAACTTCATTTCGGGTATTGTGACTTGTGTGTATGGTCAGAGTTCAAATTCAGAAGGTTCAGAGTTAAATTGAAAGGAAAATTCTCTTTTCAGAAGCCTTCAGTTGAAGAAATTGAGTAAGACTGGAATTTTGAGTAAACAACCTCAGAATCAGGATCCGAAGGTTCCAGCAGGTTCGTATGGTAATTTAGGACTTGGGCATATGTCCGGATCGGGATTTGGATAACCCGAGAGCGTTTCGGTGTATATTGTGGAAGTTAGCATTTTTGAAGAAATTTCCTAAGTTTGGCTTGAAGCGCATTTCAATGATGTCTGTTTGGGATTCCGAGTCTGGGAATAGCTTCGTATGGTGATTCTAGAATTGGGAGCGCGATCGGAAGTGAATTCGGATGTCCGTAGGTCATTTTGAAGTCATTTGACTAAAGATAGAAATTTGAAAGTTTTTGAGGAGTTTGACCGAGAGTTTGACTTTTTGATATCGGGGTCGGATTCCAATTCCGAAAGTTGGAGCATGTACGTAATGTCGAATATGACTTGTGTGCAAAATTTGGGGTCAATCAGACGTGATTTGATAGNATTTGAGACATGTTGGTATAATTGGTTAAGGTCCCGAGGGACTCGGGTGGATTTCAGAAGGTTAACGGAATAAATTTCGGACAAAAGAAAGAAGGAAAATTGCAGAAAATTTCTGCATTTATTTTTGGACAGCAAATTGTGCGTCGAAGAGCTAACTTTGGAAGCGTATATATAATAATCTATAAGGAATCTGAAAATTTGCAAAATATGAAAGTTGTAGATTTTGAAATCTAGTTGTCATAACATTAAACCATTTCTCATTTGGAGTTTTGTACTAAAAGTTATGACCGATTGAATATGGCTGATGGAGCAGTTTCGCCAGAATTTTTCTGATGCAGGGAGCCAACTTTAGAAGCTCATATCTCGGGATATATAAAGAGTTATATGGTGGACAACCTATCAAATTAAAGATCGTCGAGTCTACTTTCTAAATATTAAAACCGTTTGTTATTTGAATATTTTTACAAGAAGTTATGGGTGTCTTAACAGAAGGTGTTCAACAAGGGAATTTTAATAGGATGTACAACCTGTGCAGCACGAGTCCAAGGTACAACCCGGTGAAGCAGGGGCAGATTCTTTAAACTCGAATTTGGCCCATTTTCTTCATTTCTTTCATTTGGCTTGGATGATTTTGGAGAGCATTTCAAGGGGGATTTCATCAAGCATCAAAGGTAAGTTGTTTCTACTTATTTTCAAGTTAAATACAAGATTTATTACATAGATTTGATATGAAAATTGAGGGAAAATGTGGGAATTTGCTAAGAAACCTAGAATTTGGAAAATGTGATCTTTTGCCACGATTTGAGCATGAATTTTTGAAGTAAATTGTATAATTTAATTAGTAAAGCTTCGGGTAGAGATTTTCTTCAAGAAATTTCGAGTTCCAAGCACGTGGGCCCGAGGGCATTTTGGTCATTTTATTGAGCCGGGCTGAGGAACTTTGTTATTTGAATTGGTTATGATCTATTGAGTATATTTTCATTTAATTATCGTTATTTGGATAGTTTGGGAGCGTGCGCATCCATTTTTAGTCGTCGTAGATGCTTGGAAGTCGGTGATGAATCTTCGGAGCGAGGTGAGTCTCCTTTCTAACCTCGTAAGAGGGAAATTGTCCCTCTAGGTAACCTTGTTTGCTATGTGATCTTGTTTGGGGGCTACGTACGCACCAAGTGACGAGAGTCCGTACGTAGTGGCTATTACTACTTCGTCCGGGTAGTTAGGACACATCATGTTCATTGTTTTTCCATGTTATAGCATAATTATGACTTGTATACTTATGTGATTGGTACTGTTGTCTTTGAACGTTGTGATACTTGGCTTGACTTAAGAGTGATAAGAGAATCACGGGATGGGATCGGGCTGTACGCCGGGGCAGAATGATGATTGATTATATTATGGGATCGGGCCGTACGCCACGGCAGAATGATGATTGATTATATTATGGGATCGGGTCGTACGCCACAGCAGAATGATGATTAGTAATATTATGGGATCGGTTCGTACGCCACGGCGAGATTGAGACTACTAGGGTGGGATGAGGCCGTACGCCACGTCGAGATTGAGACTACCAGGGTGGGATCGGGTCGTACGCCACGGCGAGATTGAG
>ML288031.1:63024-129420 GCA_005239495.1 Nicotiana undulata
CTTCGAGATTAGACGGGATACTCACTGGGTACATATATGTATATGTACTCATACTACACTTTTTGTGTATTTTGTTGCACAGGTACCTTTATAGTACATTGATTGGCTTAGAAGACTTATACGAGCTGCATTCATCCAGAAGCATTCCACAGCTGCCGGAGTCTCCCTTCTGTGTACTTACATTTTATATATATTGCCTTTGTCCCATTTATTTCTCGGACAAGAGTTGTATAATTGTATAAATTCTTAGAAACTGCTCATGTACTTGTGTCACCGGGTTCTGGGGATGTGTTGAGTCTTGTTTTATGGAATTAAATAGATTTCTCGTCGTGTTTAATTTACAAAAAATTATTTTTTTGATTATGAAATGCAATAAAGGCAACGATTTCGAAATTGTTAAACATGAAGGTATTTTCAACTGATTAAGGGGTTGGCTTGCCTGACAGTGATGTCCGGCGCCATCACAACCCATAGGTTTTGGGTCGTGACACCTTATCTAATGACTAACCTAACTAATTGTCTTTAATTAACCTAAGATCCTAAAAGTGATTAGCAACTAGAGTTAATAGTTAACCCCAATCAACCTTAACCTTAGGAGCAATTCTAAGGACCTTAAGGGGTAGTTTAGTATTTTAGTTGAGGGAATCTTGGGTATAACACCCCAAGAACCTTCTAGAATTAGAAAATCAGATTTTTAGGGGGTAATAAGTAATTTTAGGGGCTGGGAATCTTCTAGAATAGAGCAGCTGTCCCAAAATATAAGGGTGACAACTGCATTTGTACCATTTTCAGCCTATGATAGGGAATATGCCAAGCATATCTTATCCAAAGACCCCTATAAATACACACACCTTTTACCACTTAAGGGATCCTTTTTTTTACAACTCTTGGCTGCTGAAAAATCTGAACACATAGAAAAATACAGTTGTTGCTGCTCACAAACAAGTTTTTTTTTTCAAATATTAGTAGAAAACAAAGAAAAAATCTGATTTCCTTGGAACAAAATTCATTAGTATGTTGTTTGGTTCTCAGCTTTTGTTCTTCTTGGGTATTCTAATTTTTTGAAGAACTCTAAGTATTCACACTCGAGTTTCTGGGTTTTTCTTCCTACTAGTACTGTGGGGTCTTAGTTGCCGCTGATCTGCTATTGATTCTCGCTGGATTTTCTCTTTTTATTGCTGATTTCACCTCTGCCTGACGTTTATTTGGTCAGGTCTTCAGTGTTTTCTCTTAAAAGGTATGTAACACCTTACATTAAATGAAGTCCTCAGATCTGAAACAATTCTTTATGAATCTGTTGGTTCTTGTTTGAGTTTTCTTTTGCCTAAATCTGTGTGAAAATCCGGTGCTAAGATGTGTATGAATATTCTTTTGTCTGTGCTGAAATTTTTGGTACCGTATCAATGAGTAGGTTTGTTTAGTTTCCAATTCTTGAGGTTTACTCTGAATCTTCCTTGTCTTAGCTTTCAATTCTTTTTTTTAGGCTATGATTAGATATAATTAGAGTCACGATAGAATTATTAGAAAATAACACTAAGGGGAAATGAATCTGACCTCCAATGGTCAGATTCACCCCATAAAAGTGCTAAAGTACTGGTCTTGACAGCTCAGGCCACACATATTTAGATGCTATTGTTAAACAACACTAAAGGAATCGAACCTGACCCCTATAATGGTCAGATTCAGTCCTTAAACTGTACATAGGAATTCATGTTATTTAGTTTTAAAATCAGTGATGAAAATGCAGGTTCTCAAAGTTATGAAGTGTTGCTAGCTCGCACAGGAGCAGCAACTGATGTTTTATTTTGTATTGTTATATATTTTTATGAAATTGTAATTCTGGAGTAGAAATTGTATTTTTAAAAATTCTGTTTTTTTTAGTTCTAAAACATGGACTGGACACTACTAAGTTAATATTCAGATTCATTTTTTATTTTTATCCTACTGATCTGAACCTCTTTGAAATGGGCCAGTTTTGTTAAAATGGCCCATCAGGGCCTGAATTAATCTGGTCCCCAGGTTGTTGGGCCTGAAGGGGTCTAAAAGCCCAAAAGCCTTAAGGCTATATTTTCATTTTAGTAATTATGGTAATAGGGACTGTTAGTACGCGATTAGAATCCAAAAAATGCCTTTGTACAATCTTAGTAATAAATGAATTCGTCTAAGACTCCAATTTTTTTTAGACTCTTATGACTTACCAAAATGTTTCTTTTCGTCTCTGATAAGTCTCAAAAGGTACAAATATAGATCTGCTAGTCAACATTGCTTCGTGTAAATTTGCATCCAAATCATTGTCCTTGTAAACATTTGCTAAGATTCTGGAAAACAATTGTTCCAAATTCAGTGACTTTCGAAAATATACAAATAGGAATTTTTGATCCAGAACGTTTTCGATTCATTTCATATCCTTAAAATTTCTGAATTTACAACAACAATAGATGTATAAATGTTATCGAATAAGACTCAATACATATGAAATTAAATAGCATAAATTTAGGCCACTTGAAATTGATAAAACTATTCAATCAATGTCCTATTATAGTTGAATGTGTCTATTTGACTTTCCGAATAGGTGACTTTTGAATTAGTAATTTTAGACCCTTCCTTGCTAGCATGCTTTAATTGTGTTACATAGCTTTACTTTTTTTGCAAAAAATAGCCTAAAACTAGGATTTGGCCTAAGGGTTAATTCAAATTGGGCTAAAATATGGCCATAGCCCAAGTAATTTGTCTTTTAGACCAGTGAATTTAATTTTGGACAATCTTCTACATATCCTTTAGGTAGAAAAATACCTTTTAGTTTGAAATTTAGTAAATAATCAAGTATTATCTCAAACAACCCTAACCTACACTCGGGTGTGGCAACTCGTGCCCCCGACCCTAACTTCAAACGATAATAAAATCACACGTAGCAGTCACGTGTGCATTTCATGTGACGTGATTGCGATGTGTTCAAAAACAACAAGTGCACGCCATCGTGACTTGTTCTAAGATAAATTCATAAATATCCGAATTGGCTTCTCTATATATCTCGTAAAACTAAAAATACCTCTTTAGATAGAAAACCTAGAGAATAATTGAATATCGCCTCAAATAGGCATTTTTAAACCGTCATGACCATAGTATTGACTATATAATCTACACTCGGGTGTGGCAACTCATGTCCCCGACTCTAAATCAAAATAATAATAAAATCACATGTTGTAATTGCGGGTGCATTTCATGTGGCGCAGTTATAACGTGTCCAAAACAAACAAGTGCACGCCATCGTGACTTGTTGCAAGATAAATCCATAAATGTCAAAAGCGGTTAAAATTTAAAAGGCTAAGCGCACAATAGGCTAAAACACGTAAACAATCAGATAATTTAGGCCAAATAATAATAGTTAAGCGACCGTGCTAGACCACAGAACTCGGGAATGCCTAACACCTTATCCCGGGCTAACAAAATTCCTTACTCGGATTTCTGGTCGCAGACAAATGAAAACAGAGTAAAAAATTCCTCGGTTTGGGATTTTTAATAAAACGGTGTCCCGGAGTATCGTCAAAATCCAGGTGGCGACTCTGAAAATTAAAATAAATTCCAAAATCCGAATAATGTCACTTAAAGTGGAAAAACTCCATTATTATCCCTTTATTAATCCGGGGGTGAAAAAAAGAGGTGTGACAGCTCTGGCGACTCTACTGGGGAATGAAAGAACCCAGAATCTCTGGTTCAGGGTTCAAAGAATTCGAGCTTAAATAACTGTTATGTTTTGGCTTTCATTATCTGATCTACGTGTTTAAACCTAATGTGCTAATTGCCGCATTTACCACTTTGATATTTATCTGAACTGCATATAAACTGTGTCGAAAACCTTATTCTCTCTGAGTCTTCTAAATCATCTAGAAGTGTGCACTTCGTGTGACGTCTTTTCTGTTGGAGTCATCCAAATTTTAGAACGAGGTACGAACAAGTTGAAAAGCCGGTGAAGCTTCTGTATTCCCGGTACACTGCTCCGACCTCGGCTCGAGCTATCCGCTCCTTGTCTAGAAAAAAACCCTAGGATATAAACCTAGTATAACATAGCCTCATGTCGGATCCCTAGTAGGAACGATTATTTGCATCACTTGCATTTGACTTAGGGGACTCAACACAGGGGTTGGGTCCGTCTAGGACAGGTGAACCCAAAATGAAAGACCATCCTGATGCATCATACTTGCTATGTGTACAACATTTTGTTTTGGTTTGTCTGTTGACCGGCTAAAAAAGAGAATAACAGAAAAACCAAGAGGGAAATAGAATAGGAGATTTATCCGATTTTTGTAAATAAAAAAAACCGCGATATTCAATATCATCCCGAAACTCTGTCAAATTTTCAAAAAATAGAGGGAAAGAAAGAAGGAAAATAGTATTTCAAAAATGAAATGAGTCGGTGCATATTTTCAAAATTATGTCGAGATTTCCCGAACTACGCATTGTTTGATTCTCACCGGTGTGGGATACGTAGGCAACTCTCATCGGGTCCAACCTTATTTTTCAAAATCAAAATACAAAATACGGTCCTAAATAAATTTAGGTGACGTTGTTCTTGCATAAATAGCCAAATTGTCCCAACGGGGCGCTGGAAGGCTGTATTGCAAGAATAGCCGTCTGTGGTCTTTTCCAAAAATTTGACCCAATTAGCAAGCATAGCCCTAAAAGCTTCTTACCCGAAGTGTTGAGGGGCCGTACTCGCAAAGATGGTCCATTTTTATTTGATTTTTGCAAAAATAACACTTAATAAAACATGGCTTTGCTTTTTCCTTAACCAAATCACTAAATAAATGTGCAGGATGAGCACTGTCGAAAATATTCCCTTTAGAGTTGTCAAGGAAATTCTCGTGGGACTCCATATGTGGTGGAGGGACCTGGGGAAAGTTAGCAGAAAGTCCGCGGTAAAAGCCTTGGGCGGGCTCACTGGTCTTCTAAACATTAAGCCAAGATTGGACATCATCGAGGCTCTAGTATCATTTTGGGACCCCGCTCACAACGTGTTCCACTTTTCAGACTTTGAGTTGACACCCACGCTAGAGGAAATAGCGGGGTATGCTGGCCTAAGTGAAAATCTCTGGAGTCGATATCCAGTAGCTCCCAGGGCTGTGACTCCCCACAAGTTCCTAGACCTTCTAAGCATCAGCCGTGAAATCCAAGACCCGCACCTATCTGAGGGGTTCTGCACTTTCTATTTCCTATACAGTCGCTACGGAGATCCTCGGGGTTATGAAGATGATAACACTGGTCTGACTCATCACAAGAACCAAACTACATGGGAGGCCCGCCGAGGGTTGGCTTTCGTGGTAGAATTCCTGGGTACCTTAATCTGCCCAAGGAGTGACAGACGCATAGATATTGGACTTGTGGGAATAGCAGATTTCATGATGAAAAAATCCAACGACACTCTTATATTGATGGTCTTAGCCGAGATTTACCGTGCTCTAACGGTTTTCCAATCTGGGGGACAATTCTTTGAGGGGTGCAACCTGCTTCTACAGATCTGGATGATTGAGCACCTGTGTCATCTCCCAGGCTACATGAACTACGATTTGATCGGTTTGAATTGTATCGAAGAACACAACCCTAGGTTAGTGTCCAAGAATTTCCGGAGGGCACATAAGCTTGTTTCTTACATTTGAGTTTATTGATTGCCGACCAAATCGAGTGGACATTCAGTTGGCTCCCTGTCGGCGAAGTCATCCACATGTCGGCCGACGTGTGTTACCTTCTGTTGATGGGCCTTCGAAGCATTCAGTCGTATGCCCCACATCGGGTCTTACGGCAGTTGAGAAGACAACAGGATGTTCCATATGATGAGGACCTGAGTCAGAAAGCCATTGAGTTATGTCCACGGGCTACATTTCCAGAGGACAGGGTCTGCCAAATCTGGAACCAGTGCAGATTTTTAGAGCCTCAGACTCGGGTAAGGAATTTGTCTAGAGGGAAAGTAAAGTCGGCCTACACTTCTTGGTATGGTAGAAGGGGCCGAGAGAATCAAGAGCCAGAACGGCCTGCAAAAAGACCCCATGTGCATCAATTCACTGCGCAAACACAAGAGCACTGGGCTTGGTTAGAAAAGGAAAACAACTACCGAGCTACCGTAAGCAAGCTGGAAGCCCAAATCAGGGAACTCAAAATTTGAGAACACTCTACAAGCCGCCGCAGCTGAAGGGGAAAGAAACAGGATAAACAAAGAAAATGAAGCCCTCCGAGCTCAGATCCGGAAAATAAAAATAACTATTGAAAACCCTGAAAGAAGCAGAGCCGATTAAAGACTTATTAATGGTCTTAGGCAAAAGTTGTGTAGCTATGGTGATAATCTAGACAAATTTGAAGAGGACTTGGCCCGAGTTTGGGAAAAATTGACAAAAGATGCAGAGGAAAGAGCAGAGTTCGTCCAAAAATTGAAAAGAAAACATGACCAAGGAGTCACGGGCTTAAAGGAAAAGGTGGCCTCCCTCGAGAACTAAATGGAAAAACAAGCAAAAAGGTTTAAAGCGGAAAGAGAACAGTGTTATACCATGATGGCTCAATTGAAGGGAGAATTGCAACAATGGAAAGAACAGAGTCATAAAGACGCCCAGATTTTAGAAGCAAGATCTCAATAGATCGGGCGTCTACTTCAGGAAAAGGGTGTCATCAGGCAAAGGGTCATAGAGATCGCCGATTATATTGTCACCAAGTGCCAAGAGTGTGAAGATATGACTCAGACCACTTTCTTTGCAGCGGTAATGATTTTCGTCCACAAGATAATGGACGACCTGTACCGCCTCCAGCAAGACATGGCACGCAGGCCCGTGGCAAGGCCGAGTGATGCCCCACGGGCCCCTGGAGCAATGGAAGCACTTATGTATTCTTGATGTCGCTTCAAGTCTGTATTTCATTTCCCTATTGTCATGTTTGAGTCTACTGTAGTTTTTTTTAATTTCCAAGAAAGTATGTAGTTTGAAATTTCCAAAATGTGTTGAAGTCTCTTGTAACGAATGAAAGTTTTTATCTAATGAATGAAAATTTTGAAAAATCAAAAATGTTTATTTCCTTCATATTTATTCCTTGAACTACGTGATGATCTGATTCACGCGACATCGTGATACGTAGGCAATCTACATAGGATTCGATCATAACCTTAAAAAGAAAATAATTCGGGATAGAGAAAAAAAAAGTAAATTGAGTAAGGAATAAAAAGAGTATAAAAGAAAAGAAAGAAAAGAGTGACAAAAAATAACAGAGAAAAACAAAAGGCGAAAATCAAAAGAAAGTTCAAATTCAAGAAAACAAAGCCGGGATGAAACACACAACCGGAACGAAGCATGTAGAAAGCGTTTAACTTCCTAGGTGCATTGCATACCCCCAACGTGCGATCCCCTATGTGATAAATGCTTCAGCCTAACGTTTTTGTGTTTCACTCTTAAAAAGGTGTGTTTTTAGGTGGTTGGTTTTGCGGTAACCTAGCTTCGCATCCGTACTTCACCAGATCAAAAGGGAGAGTAGAAATGACATCCGAAAGTCACTTACCAATCATCAATTCTTCTGTGGATGACCCGAGTTCGGTCATCCCAACATCTGAATCAACCGCAACTGAAGAGAACAGAATTCTGCATTGCCGCATGATGGAAATGTGGGACGCATGGTCCAATGGTAGGGAACCACCCAGTACCATTCCAAGTTTCCCAGAGATAATTCCCAGGACGGGCGGGACCTCCAACGTCCTTATAAGTTACCCAGCCACACCATTTGGATACCCAACTATGTTGGCTCACTTTGCCGGAAGGCCTTCTGAGGTTCGCCCCCAGGCCCTATTTTTCGATGTGTCTTCCAACATCTTTATCGCACCGCCAATCTCTGCCACGGCCCCGCCAACTATATCTGGGCCAAGCTTTGAGCTACCGGCTTTTACTTTCCAAAAGACGTCATTCCATCTGGACACAATCATGTCACTCCTAATTCATACCCCTAACAACCTCATTATGAAGTCACCTTGGGACAAGACAAGAAGAGCCCCGAGCACAAAGAAATGGCTCGGAAAATAAAGAGTATTGAGCAAAGCCTCAAGAATATACAGGGACTAAGCGGGAAGAAAAGTGTCTCCTATGCAGACTTGTGCATGTTCCCGCATGTTCAGTTGCCTCTCGAGTTTAAAACCCCCAAATTCGAGAAATACGACGGACATGGGGACCCCATAGCCCATCTAAAAAGGTACTGTAATCAGCTAAGGGGGGCAGGCGGAAAGGAAGAGCTTTTAATGGCATACTTCGGAGAAAGCTTGGTCGGGATCGCATCTGAATGGTACATGGACCAAGATATATCTCGCTGGCATATATGGGATGACCACGCTCGGGACTTTGTCCGACAATTCCAATACAATGTGGACATCGCTCCCGATAGGAATTCTCTGTCCAATCTCAAGAAGAAGTCATTAGAGAGCTTCATGGAATACGCCATTAAGTGGCGTGAGTAAGCGGCCAGAGTCAAGCCTCCGATGGACGAGACAGAGATGGTCAGTGTCTTTCTACAAGCCCGGGAAGCTGACTACTTCCAAAATATGATGTCCGTCGGCAAACCATTTGCGGAAGCAATATAAATTGGAGAGATGGTCGAGAACGGTTTGAAGACTGGTCGTATTCTAAGCCAATCCGCCATAAGAGCGACTTCTCAGGCCATCCAAAGCGGGTCCGGGAGTGCAGCCAACAGAAAGAAGAAAGAGGATGGAGCCATGATGGCTTCCGGCATTAGGAATTCTCGACAACCTCGGGAATATCCAAGCCTATTTCGCAAAACTGCCCAGCACTACTATCCTCATCAGGACGCAGCTTATGCTATGTCCCCCTTTCTCTATGTGGTGATGAATGCTCAGCCGCATCCCAGGCCGCAATAACAGTACAACCAGAATAGAACTCCACCTCCTAGAAATAACCATCCTCACCAAGCTCCATATAATCCACGCCCTCCCCAAAACAACTATCCATACAATCCCAATCTCCGTGAACCACCAAGGAGACCTAACTTCACTCCTATCGGTGAGTCATATTCAATCCTTTTTCCAAAGTTAGTTCAAATGGGACTTCTGCAGCCTGTACCGCCAACTAGGAAAATCCAGAATCGGCGTCATACAGACGAGGAACCGATTGAGCCTATCATTCTGCAGCAGAAGGGCACGACACTGAGGATTGCTGGACCATAAAACGAGCGGTTGAGAACCTCACAGAACAAAAGAAAGTGGTGTTAAGGGACGAAGAAGCTCCCAATGTAACGAACAATCCATTTCCAGCCCATAACAACGGGCCTGTTATTGGCATGATTTGTAAAGACCAAGATTTTGATCCGGCCTTAAAAGCTATCATCGCCTTTGGGAATGTGGAGAAAAAGCCCAAAGAGGCACCCAAGCCAGTTGAGGAGATGAAGAAAAGAAACCCCGTCTCTCAGGCCACGGGGAAGGCTGAAGCCAAAAAAAAGACGGGGCCCACTAAATATGTTGTTCTTTATGTCCTCAGGGCGCCCAGGAAGGAACAATGCGTGTTAAGTCCTCCCAGAAGGTTGCAATTCAACAAAGAAATGATGAACGTCCCGAAAATGTACGTGCCAAAGGGGACGTATGTGGCGCCGGGGCCAATAATTCCACCAAGGCTGAATGAGCACGTGGTTATTAGTCGCGCATCGCAAACTCCCATAAAGGATACCACTGCCTTTCCCTAGAACTACAATAAGACGGTAGTGACGTACAAGGGAAAGGAAATCATAGGGGAAGCGCTTGTGGAAAACTCATCTGAAAGATACCTCAATGTGAAAGAGCTAGCCAAGAACAAGCATAAACGTTTTCCTCTCAAAAAACCTATCACTGCTGAAGAAGCTGAGGAGTTCTTCAAGAAAATGAAAACGTATGAATATGCTACAATCGAAGAACTCAGAAAAACTCCTGATCAGGTTTCGCTCTTGTCTCTGTTGATGGGCTCAGAAGAGCATCAAAAGGTACTCCTGAAGACGCTGAATGAAGCGTATGTACCAGCTGAGACATCGATCGAGCAGTTAGAGAGAATGGCTGAGCGCTTCTTCGAGGTGAACAAAATTTCTTTTAGCCAAAACGACCTACCTGTCGAGGGAGCTGCTCACAACAAAGCCTTGCACTTGACAGTCAAAAGTGAAGGGTACTACGTAAAGAGGGGCATGCTCGACGGAGGATCCGAGGTAGATATTTTCCTCCTGTCAACATTGCAAAGAATGGAAATCGGCATTGAGAGGATCAGGCCAAATAATGTTTGTGTCCGCGCCTTCGACGGAATTAAAAGGGACACCATAGGGGAGATTGACATAGTCATGGCTATAGGCCCTGTGGATTTCAAGGTGACTTTCCAGATCCTAGACATGGATACTTCTTATAACTTCCTTCTAGGAAGACCTTGGATTCACGCTGCTGGGGCAGTGCCATCTACTCTCCACCAGATGGTCAAGTTTGAACACGAGAATCAGGAGATAGTTTTCCATGGAGAGGACAAACAATCAATATACAGAGACCCCTCCGTCCCTTGCCTCGAGGACAGAGAAGGAAGCTAACACATTGTGTACCAGGCATTTGAGATTGTGCTTGTTGATCAGCACGAGGAAGGTGCTCCATGCCCAGAGCCTTGTTTATCTAATGAATCAATCATGGTCGCTACCAACATGATCAGACACGGGTTCAAACCCGGAAAGGGGCTCGGGGTATCCTTACAAGGCATTACGGAACCAATCTCCCTGCCTGCCACCGAAAAATTATTCGGCATAGGTTTCCAGGCCACAGAGGACGATGTGGAATGGGCCAACGCACGTAATAACAATGGATGGGACCTGCCTCAACCAGTCCCACACATCACTGAGTCTTTCATCATACCACAATACGTAGAAGAAGAAGAGGAGGCCTTCACGGCCGAGGAAATTGAAGAGATTTGCGAGGCCATGAGACAAATGTTGTACGAGGCCCACATGGTTCAACGAGGTGAAGGCTCGATCACCGCTGAGTTGCAGTACATGGGACCGAATGCCAAGTTGCAGAATTGGAAAGCTACTCCATTCCCCGTCAGGCGGGAGTCCCGGTAGTTCAGTTTTTCCATCTTTTCTGCACTACGAGTTATTCCAGGGTGTAACTCGAGTGCTTTAATTTATTGCCTTTTTTCAAATTCTTATGTATACCCTTCTATGTTCAAAATTCAATGAAATGAAATTAATATTTCATAGTCTATGAACCTCTCTTTTATTTTTCCTAGTTTCCGTTATTTTCTCTTATTCTTTCTTTTCAGTTCTAATAATGCAGATTTTAATAACATGACATGCTTGTAGACTTCACGCCCAGATCTTGATACGCCATCTAATCAAGAAATAATGAATCAAGAACCAGAATATGATGAAGATAAGGCTTTTATGGAAATAAATCGAGAATTGGAACAATTCGAGAATAAGCCTAAGCCAAACTTAAATGAAACAAAACCGGTTAATTTGGGTAGTTTAGAAGAGGTCCAAGAAACCATGATAAGCATCCACACTAATGAAAGAACTAGGGACGCTTTGATCCAACTTCTATTCGAATTCAAAGATGTGTTTTACTGGTATTACAATGACATGCTCGGACTGAGTGTTGACTTGGTGGTGCATAAACTGCCGACCTATCCCGGTTACCTGCCCGTCCAACAAAAGCAAAGGAAATTTAAAACAGATATGAGTGACAAAATCAAAGAAGAGGTCACTAAGCAATTAAAAGCTGGAGTAATCCGAGTGGTCCAATACACCACCTGGCTGGCCAATGTGGTCCCGGTACCTAAGAAGGACGGGAAAGTCAGAATGTGTGTCGACTACCGAGATTTGAATAAATCAAGTCCCAAAGACAACTTTCCACTGCCAAACATACATATCCTGGTTGACAATTGTGCCAAACATGAGGTACAGTCTTTCGTGGATTGCTATGTTGGGTATTACCAGGTCTTGATGGATGAGGAAGATGCAGAAAAGATAGCTTTCACCACACCTTGGGGAACCTATTGCTACCGGGTCATGCCATCCAGTCTAAAGAACGCCGGGGAAACCTATATGAGGGTCATGACCTCCATTTTCCACGACATGATGCATCAAGAGATTGAGGTGTATGTGGATGATGTGATTATTAAATCTAGGACGGAAGATGACCATGTGCAGCATTTGAGAAAATTATTTGAACGTCTGCGCAAGTATGATTTGAAATTGAATCCAGCCAAGTGTGCCTTCGGAGTTCCATCTAGGAAGCTACTAGGATTTATAGTCAGCCGACGGGGCATCGAACTGGACCCGACAAAGATAAAATCTATTCGGGATTTTCCACCTCCGAGAACCAAGAAAGAGGTCATGAGTTTGCTGGTTAGATTGAATTACATTAGCAGGTTCATCGCTCAGTTGACATCCACCTGTGAGCCTATATTCAAGTTGTTAAAGAAAGATGCAGCGATTAAATGGATGTACGAATGCCAAGACGCTTTTGACAAGATCAAAGAATATATGTCGAATCCTCCAGTATTAGTTCCCCCAGAACAAGGAAGGCCTTTGTTCTTATACTTAAGGTGTTGGAAAATTCCTTCGGGTGTGTTCCCGGGCAGCATGAAGCAACCGGGAAGAAGGAACATGCCATATATTATTTGAGCAAGAAATTCACAAGCTATGAAGCAAAGTATACGTTGCTGGAAAGAACTTGTTGCGCTTTAACTTGGGTCACTCAGAAGCTCCGGCACTTGTTGGCTTATACCACCTACCTCATCACTAGGTTGGATCCTTTGAAGTATATATTTCAAAAGCCAATGCCCACTGGGAGATTAGCAAAGTGGCAAATCTTGCTCACCGAGTTCGACATAGTCTATGTCACCCGCACAACAATGAAAGCTCAAGCCTTGGAAGATCACCTGGCAGAAAATCCTGTTGATGACGACTATCAACCTCTAAAAACTTACTTCCCGGACGAGGAGGTAAACTCAGTCGAGATAACTCCCGAAGACACCAACACCTGGAAAATGTTCTTTGATGGAGCTGTAAATGCAAAAGGTGTTGGGATTGGGGAAATCTTGATTTCGCCCACAGGACAACACTATCCGGCCACCACCTGTCTTTGATTCTTCTGTACAAACAATACTGCTGAATATGAAGCATGTATAATGGGCATGAATATGGCAATTGATATGGATGTAGAGGAATTATTGATCGTGGGAGATTCTGACTTAATCATCAATCAAGCTCAGCGAGAATGGGAAGCTCGGGATATTGAACTCCTTCCATTATACAACATGTGGAAGATCTTAGCAAACGGTTCAAAGATGACGAGTACAGGTATATTCCTCGATGCCACAATGAGTTAGCTGATGCACTAGCCACCCTGGCTACAATGCTGCCATACCCGGGTAATGCCCACATTGACCCCTTGGATATCCAAATACGGGAAAGACATGGTTATTGCAACATGGTCGAAATAGAGCCCGATGTTCAGCCATGGTATCATGACATCAAGAGGTTCTTGAAAACAAAAAAATATCCGGAGCAGGCCAACTGGGACCAAAAGAGAACCATCCGAAGGCTCGCCAGCAGTTTCTTCCTAAGTGGGGAAGTACTGTATAAAAGGACTCCCGATCTGAATCTATTAAGGTGTATAGACGCTAAAGAAGCCGAGAAGATTATGAACGAGGTGCATTCAGGAGTATGAGGCTCCCACATGAATGGGTATGTCCTCACAAAGAAAATCCTGCGGGTAGGCTATTATTGGATGATCATGGAGAAATATTGCTTCAGCGTCGCCCGGAAATGCCATAAGTGTCAAATACATGGTGGCTTGATCCACGCACCACCTTCAGAATTACATCCCATGTCAGCACCCTGGCCGTTTGTTGCCTGGGGAATGGATGTCATCGGGCCGATCAAACCAAGAGCCTCAAACGGGCATAGATTTATCTTGGTTGCTATCGACTATTTCACAAAATGGGTCGAGGCAGTCACATTCAAAGCTTTCACCAAGAAAGCAGTGGTGGATTTTGTGCACTCCAATATCATTTGTCATTTTGGTATCCCAAAAACTATCATTACCGACAATGCCGCAAATCTGAAAAGTAACTTGATGAGGGAGGTATGTGAATAGTCCCAAATTATACACCGCAATTCCACCCCTTACCTGCCGAAAGCCAATGGCACCGTCGAAGCAGCGAACAAAAACATCAAGAAAATCCTCAGGAAAATGATTCAAACTTCTAGGCAATGGCACAAGAAATCGCCTTTCGCATTATTGGGGTATCGCACGACCGTGCGCACATCGGTTGGAGCTACACCTTATCTACTGGTTTATGGCACTGAAGCCGTAATACCCGTAGAATTTGAAATTCCCCCCTTCAGACCATTGTTGAAGCAGAAATTGAGGATGATGAATGGGTCAAAACCTGTTTGGAACAGTTAACTTTGATTGATGAGAAAAGAATGGTCGCAGTTTGCCACGGGTAGTTGTACCAACAAAGAATGGCCCACGCCTACAACAAGAAAGTGTGGCCTAGGAACTTTGAAGTGGGGCAACTCGTCCTAAGACGTACCCTCCCACACCATGAAGAGGCGAAAGGAAAATTTGCCCTGAATTGGAAAGGTCCATACATCATAAGGAAACTACTACCAAAAATAGCATTGTACTTGACATCGAAGGAAATGATCTCGAAACGGCTGTCAATGCAGATGCAGTCAAAATGTACTATGTTTGACCTTTTCTAATGTGGATGCTCCCGATCGAAATGATGAAGGATTTCATTCACACTACCCCAAACACTACCCAACTTTATAAACCCTTTGAGCCGGTTACTTTTCTTTTATTACCCTTTTTTGGAACCTAAAGTGTTGTTGAAAAAAAAAATCAAAACAAAATATTTTCCTGAACTACGTTCGACTTGATTCCGAAAGGATACGTAGGCAGCCTCTCCCTGGGGTTCAGTCACACCAAAATAAAATTCCACATTTCCCCAAGAGTTCAAGCTGAGGCAAATGTTACTTTCTCACCTAAAAGTTCCAAAGTTGTAGCTCAATCCAAATTCTTTCTACCCAAAACCCTGTTCAAGTCCTTCCGATCGATCGGCAAAGATGTCTAAAGTTGGAGGATGCATATGTTTGAAGCTGATACAAGCAATGAGAGAAATTAAAAATGAGAGAGTCTTATCGGTGAAAACCCACACAGGCACCGTGAGGCGACAGTGAGTAAAGAAATTGAAAATGAGAGAGTCTTGTTAGTGAAAACTCGCAAAGAGAACTACAAGGCGATCGTAAGAAGAGAAATGAGAGAGGTTAGTCGGTGAAAACCCGCAAAGGGAGCCACTAATCTAAAAGGATAATGGATCACAGACATGGACACAGTCCGGGGCAAGGTTTCTCGATCTCGAGGTGACAATGATGATGAATATCTGAGAGTCGGACGGTTTACACGGATCGGGCATCCAGTCTAAAAGGCATGTCATGTTCATTGAAGTCCGCATGCACTCCAGATAAGTCATTCCTTCCTTTCCCCGAAAGGGATACCTTTTGTTTAAATTCATTGTCCGTTCTGTCATCTATTTTATTTTGAATCCCTTACGGTCTAACTCTGTTCCGAAACTAAGGCAAAGAAAGGATGGAAAAACTGATTTACAGGGTTCTCATTTGACACGGGCTAATATTCAAAGGACACCCAACCTCGTCAAGGGAATCAAGTCGATCTCGACTAGCCTTAGCGGCCGATGTTTCAAGCTCAAAACCCTTGAAAGGAGAAATCAAATCGAAGCGCCTATAAAGGCAGATGAAATTGAAAGGTTGAGTCCCACGTGGCTAATACCCATCGGCAAAAGTTTGAAAAGCTGAGGTATTCCCAAATGCTTCGAAGTAGAAAAGAAAGGCCAATGAAATCAAAGAAAAGTTGGAACGGTTAAGTCCCATGTGACTAGTCGTAGAAAAATCTGAGGAGCCTGAAGTTGGCCGACGCTCCAGAAACCCCAAGAGAAACAAGGGAAAGGCCTACAAAGGCAGAATAAAGTTGAAGTGTGGGGTCCCACGTGACCGATCACCATGATAAATCTGGAAAGCCAGGGTCCCCGGGTTTAGAAATGAAACCCAATCCCCGGCAAACAAGCAAGCGGTTGAGATCTTCGTCAAAGGGGTTGAGACCAAGCAGTTTGAAATAATCAAGGCCGCAAAACCAATCACTGTTTCAAACTAACAAATTGCTCTTTGTTTGAAAATATGAAATAGGTGCAACTCGAAAGCAACCGTGCAAGAAGCAGGTGCAACCAAAAGGAATTGCGCAAGAGCTAGAAGAAGCTCTGCAGCATTGACTCCATAGAAAGGGAAGTTTCCTCCAAAAATTCTTTTCCCGCATGCATAAAAAATAAAAATAAAAATAAAAAAGAAAGAAAGAAATAAAAAAAAGGAAAAAAAAAAGAACCGAAGTTGAAAATGATTCAAACCTAAAGTAGTATAGGGCCTCCAATCCCCAACTAAACCTTTTCCAACATAGGGTATACACTCCCTAGTTGATGATTCTTCCAACATAGGGTCTCCACTCCCTAGTTGATGCCAACATAGGGTATACACTCCCCATTTGATGATTTTTCCAACATAGGGTATACAATCCCTAGTTAATTTTATTTTCCAACATAGGGTATACACTCCCTAGTTTATGCCAACATAGGGTATGTACTCCCTAGTTGATGATTTTTCCAACATAGGATATACAATCCCTAGTTGATTTTATTTTCCAACATAGGGAATACACTCCATAGTTGATGCCAACATAGGGTATACAATCCCTAGTTGATTTTATTTTCCAACATAGGGTATACACTCCCTAGTTGATGCCAACATAGGGTATACACTCTCTAGTTTATAATTTTTCAACATAGGGTCTCCACTCCATAGTTGATGCCAACATAGGGTATACACTCCCTAGTTGATGCCAACATAGGGTATACACTCTCTAGTTTATAATTTTTCAACATAGGGTCTCCACTCCATAGTTGATGCCAACATAGGGTATACACTCCCTAGTTGATGATTTTCCCAACATAGGGTATACAATCCCTAGTTGATTTTATTTTCCAACACAGGGTATACACTCCCTAGTTGATGATTTTTCCAACATAGGGTATACACTCCCTAGTTGATGCCAACATAGGGTATACACTCCCTAGTTGATGATTTCTCCAACATAGGGTATACAATCCCTAGTTGATTTTATTTTCCAACATAGGTTATACACTCCCTAGTTGATGATTTTCCAACATAGGGTCTCCACTCCCTAGTTGATGCCAACATAGGGTATACACTCCCTAGTTGATGATTTTCCAACATAGGGTCTCCAATCCCTAGTTGATTTTATTTTCCAACATAGGGTATACACTCCCTAATTGATGATTTTCCAACATAGGTTCTCCACTCCCTAGTTGATTTTAGTTTTTAAGACATAGGGTCTCCAATCCCTTGTTGATTTGTTTTTCAACATAGGGTATACACTCCCTAGTTGATGATTTTCTAACGTAGGGTCTCCAATCCCTAGTTGATTTTATTTTCCACATAGAGTATACACTCCCTAATTGATGAATTTCCAAGATAGGGTCTCCACTCCCTAGTTGATTTTAGTTTTTCAGACATAGGGTCTCCAATCCCTAGTTGATTTTGTTTTTCGACATAGGATCTCCAACCCCTAGATGATTTTACTTTTCGACATAGGGTATCCACTCCCTAGTCTACAATAACTCCGGGTGTACTGTTCCCGGCTTTTCATCGTTTTCCATAATAAAGTAGCATAGATTCCGTTGCCATAACTCACGAAATTTTCCTAGTGAAAACTCGGGCAGAAAATTTTGTTCGTTTGTTTTGATTTTGCGCAGATTGCAATTTAGGACAATGGATTCGAGACGACCAAAAGAAGACGTCTCAATTCAGAATAAAAGAAAAGAAGAAAAGAAAAGAGTTGAACCCCAAAGTACGGAGGCGGAAAAGATGTGACCGCTCAAGACAAGATTGAAGTCACAAGCGATGTATGTCCCTTCTTGACCCGAATATGCTGAAAAGATTGAGCCAGCACCTACAACTAACAAACATCAAGGTCCGGATCAAGTCTGTATAAAATCAGCCAAGACTCAAGATCAGGCTTCAGAAGACTAATAGATATGACTCTTGTAACTCATAGTTGATAGGTTTAGTTTAGTCTTTTTCATTTTTGCTACTTTGGAGTAATAAGGAGCTCAGCAGCAGTAACAACAGCAACCGCAGTGAAACCACAGTTACCCGGTAGTTCTAGCTACCAAAACTTCCAGAACTACATTGACTTGATTCCTTTATAGCCAAGGATATGTAGGCAACCTTTGAAGCAGGGTTCGGTCAAAAAATTTCAAAAACGCTTCACAATGGAATATGCGAATGGGTAAAGTCGTTCATGACTGCTCACTTTGTCTTTGCCCGAAAAATCTTCGTATTTCCAAACAAAGAGGGGCAACTGTGAGCACGTGATTTTTCACCCACCATATACTCCTACAAAATCCAATATAATAAATTAATTTTACAAATTTTTGTTGAATTTTGGTGATTAATTGTGAATTGTTTGCATTTGCATATTCATATTTCATCTTTTAAAATTATAAAAATTGCATCACTATTATCAAGAAATTATGACTTTATTAACTGAATTAAATAATAGACGAATGATGGTTATTTGATGTAATGTAGTTTTAACAACTAATTACTAAAATTAATCATTTTTATCCAATAAATCATGGATTTAATTAGGAGTATAAAATTAATTGTTTTTATTCTTAATTAATCTGTGATTAGATGAAAATAAAGTTTAGAATTATTTATTAATTTTTTTTAAATTAATTAGGCTTTAGTGTTAATTAAAATTAACTTAGGTTTGATTAATTCTAGTATACTAATTCGGACCTGGCTAAAAACACCAAGGCACTAACCTATCTCTACAATACCCATATACCCAGGCCCAAACATTACCCAGTCCAAACCCCTACACTACCCAAACGACCCCGTTTAGTTTAAATGAGTGAATCCCAGCCGTTGATCAAAATAGATCAAACGGCTGGGAACTCCCCAGCCCTAAAATATAAATATGTCCAAACGTTACCCCCTAACCCCACCCCCTCAACTCTAAGTCTAACACCCCTCTGAGACGCCCCCCTCCGTCTGTCTCTTACCTCTCTAGCCTCCGCCCTAAGCCATCGTCTGCCGCCCTAGCTCCGCCGGCCGAAAATCGCCTCCGTCGGTGGAGCTCCACCAAATAGCCTCAAATCTTAACCCCACAACCATCTCTTCATCCTCAATCACCTTCTGTCCTTGGTTTGCCCCAAAAACCACCCAATCCCAACTAATTTCAGATCTGAGAATCTGAAAAAACCTAAAAATCCTTCTAAGGTCAATCTTCCACGACTCTCTGACTCAAACTCACATGAGTCTATGGCTCTTGAACTGAGTCATCGATTCATGTAAGTGGGAGTCACTTTTGAGCTCACCGGAATCCGACCAACTCCGGCGAAGCCGCCAGAATCCGTTTAAACTACCATAATTGACGTGTACCTTTCTTTTAACCTATTTTCCTTTCGTTTCTTTTATATACGCTTGACTTATTTGGAAATATTGAAAGTCAGGGTTTAAAACTAGGGCTTCTGTTCTGGTTGTTTTCGATTACAAATTGATACAGTTTTTGCCTTAATAATCATGTATCCCATGCCGAGATTTATTTCAAATTCCTTGTGCGGTTTAATTTCGCCTCAGCCTCTTAAATTATTAACTTAGATTTGTTTTAGGAGTTTATTTTTTCTTTTGCATGTTTAATTCTGAACATGCATGGGTATTCTATCTGCGTCCTATTGCTAAAATTGTTCATTGATTGGGGCTTCCTTATGCTTTGTCCAGACTGATTCCCCCCCTTTCCCCTATTTTTCTTAGTCATTAGGTCTTCTGGTTTAGGGATTGGTTACTGATCAGGTTTAGGAGTTCATGAACTTCATTATTTGGATTACATGTTGTGATTTTGATTGAATTGTTAGTTTGCTTGTTGAATATGTGCGCTTATACATAGTTTCTATTTTGTTTTTTGTTTCTCTTGGCTTCAACCTTAGTTTAAACCGATTAATTGATAACCTAGATTAGTTACTAGCCTAATTGACTCATCATTAGAGTTTAATTAGATACTAAGCCTAAGGAGTTTATTCTAATCAATCTAAAGTAGTTAATTAATTAATAAGACAACAAAGTTTTAGCTACTAATTAATTAACTTAGAATAAAGTTAGTCCTTATCTAATGACTAACCTAACTAACTGTCTTTAATTAACCTAAGATCCTAAAAGTGATTAGCAACTAGAGTTAATAGTTAACCCAAATCAACCTTAACCTTAGGGGCAATTCTAAGGACCTTAAGGGGTAGTTTAGTATTTTAGTTGAGGAAATCTTGGGTGTAACAACCCAAGAACCTTCTAGAATTAGCAAATCAGATTTTTAGGGGGTAATAAAGTAATTTTAGGGGATGGGAATCTTCTAGAATAGAGCAGTTGTCCCAAAAGATAAGGGTGACAGCTGCATTTGTACCATTTTCAGCTTATTGGATAGGGAATATGCCAAGCATATCCTATCTAAAGACCGCTATAATTCCACACACCTTTTACCACTTAAGGGATCCTTTTTTTTTACAACTCTTGGCTGCTGAAAAATCTGAACACATAGAAAAATACAGCTGCCGCTTCTCACAAACAAGTTTTTTTTTAAAATATTAGTAGAAAACAAAGAAAAAAATCTGATTTCCTTGGAACAAAATTCATTAGTATGTTGTTTGGTTCCCAGCTTTTGTTCTTCTTGGGTATTCTGATTTTTTGAAGAACTCTAAGTATTCACACTCGAGTTTCTGGGTTGTTCTTCCTACTAGTATTGTGGGGTCTTAGTTGCTGCTAATCTGCTGTTGATTCTTGCTGGGTTTTCTCTTTTTTATTGTTGATTTCACCTCTGCCTGACCTTTATTTGGTCAGGTCTTCGTTGTTTTCTCTTAAAAGGTATGTAACACCTTACATTAAATGAAGTTCTCAGATCTGAAACAATTCGTTATGAATTTGTTGGTTCTTGTTTGAGTTTTCTTTTGCCTAAATCTGTGTGAAAATACGGTGCTAAGATGTGTATGAATGTTCTTTTGTTTGTGCTAAATTTTTGGTATTGTATCAATGAGTAGGTTTGTTTAGTTTCCAATTCTTGAGGTTTACTCTGAATCTTCCTTGTCTTAGCTTTCATTTCTTCTTTTTTTTGTGATGTTGTGATTAGATATAATTAGAGTCACGATAGAATTATTAGAAAATAGCACTAAGGGGAAATGAATCTGACCTCCAATGGTCAGATTCACCCCATAAAAGTTCTCAAATACTGGTCTTGACAGCTCAGGCCACACATATTTAGATGATATTGTTAAACAACACTAAATGAATCGAATCTGACCCTATAATGGTCAGATTCAGTCCTTAAAGTGTACATAGGAATTCATGTTATATAGTTTTAAAATCAGTGATGAAAATGCAGGTTCTCAAAGTTATGAAGTGCTGCTAGCTCGCACAGGAGCAGCAGCTGATGTTTTATTTTGTATTGTTATATATTTTTAGGAAATTGTAATTTTGGAGTAGAAATTGTATTTTTAAAAATTCTGTATTTTTTTTAGTTGTAAAACATGGACTTGACACTACTAAGTTAATATTCAGATTCATTTTTTATTTTTATCCTACTGATCTGAACCTCTTTGAAATGGGCCAGTTTTGTTAAAATGGCCCATCAGGGCCTGAATTATTCTGGACCCCAGGCTGTTGAGCCTGAAGGGGTCGAAAAGCCCAAAAGCCTTAAGGCTATATTTTTATTTTAGTAATTATGGTAATAGCGACTGTTAGTACACGATTAGAATCAAAAAATGCCTTTGTACAATCTCAGTAAAAAATGAATTCGTCTAAGACTCCAACTTTTTTTAGACTCTTATGACTTACCAAAATGTTTCTCTTCGTCTCTGATAAGTCTCAAAAGGTACAAATATAAATCTGCTAGTCAACATTGCTTCGTGTAAATTTGTATCCAAATCAGTCTCCTTGTAAACATTTGCTAAGATTCTGGAAAACAATTGTTCCAGATTCAGTGACTTTCGAAAATATACAAATAGGAATTTGTGATCCAGAACGTTTTCGATTCATTTCATATCCTTAAACTTTCTGAATTTACAACAACAATAGATGTATAAATTCTATCGAATAAGACTCAATACATATGAAATTAAATAGCATGAATTTAGGCCACTTGAAATTGATAAAACTATTCAATCAATGTCCTATTATAGCTGAATGTGTCTATTTGACTTTCCGAATAGGTGACTTGTGAATTAGTATTTTTAGACCCTTCCTTGTTAGCATGCTTTAATTGCGTTACATAGCTTTACTCGTCTTGCAAAAAATAGCCTAAAACTAGGATTTGGCCTAAGGGTTAATTCTAATTGGGCTAAAATATGGCCATAGCCCAAGTATTTTGTCTTTTAGACTAGTGAATTTAATTTTGGACAATCTTCTACATATCTTTTAGGTAGAAAAATACCTTTTAGTTTGAAATTTAGTAAATAATCAAGTATTATCTCAAACAACCCTAACCTACACTCGGGTGTGGCAACTCGTGCCCCCGACCCTAACTTCAAACGATAATAAAATCACACGTAGCAGTCACGAGTGCATTTCATGTGACGTGATTGTGATGTATTCAAAAACAACAAGTGCACGCCATCATGACTTGTTCTAAGATAAATCCATAAATATCCGAATTGGCTTCTCTTCATATCTCGTAAAACTAAAAATAACTCTTTAGATAGAAAACCTACAGAATAATTGAATATCGCCTCAAATAGGCATTTTTAAACCGTCATGACCATAGTCTTGACTATATAATCTACACTCGGGTGTGGCAAATCATGTCCCCGACTCTAAATCAAAACAATAATAAAATCACATATTGTAATTGCGGGTGCATTTCATGTGGCGCAGTTATAACGTGTCCAAAACAAACAAGTGCACGCCATCGTGACTTGTTGCAAGATAAATCCATAAATGTTAAAAGCGGTTAAAATTTAAATGTCTAAGCGCACAATAGGCTAAAACACGTAAATAATCAGATAATTTAGGCCAAATAATAATAGTTAAGCGACCGTGCTAGAACCACGGAACTCGGGAATGCCTAACACCTTCTCCTGGGTTAACAAAATTCCTTACTCGGATTTCTGGTCGCAGACAAATCGAAATAGAGTCAAAAATTCCTCGATTTAGGATTTTTAATAAAACAGTGTCCCGGAGAATCGTCAAAATCCGGGTGGCGACTCTGAAAACTAAAATAAATCCCAAAATCCGAATAATGTCACTTAAAGTGGAAAAACTTCCTTATTATCCCTTTATTAATCCGGGGGTGAAAAAAGGAGGTGTGACATATACGGTCTTGAAATCCATCAAATGAATGTGAAGAAACCCTTTTTAAAATGCTATTTGGAGGAAGAAATTCACATGGAACAACCAACTAATGACATGCGAAATTTGACCTATTAATATTGTCATATGGATGATATGTGAATAACGAATAATAGAAAAAACATAAGATATTTGTGGGGCATTTAGCTTATGCATGACAGAAGCCAATATTAGACATGATGTCTATATTTCCACAAATAGTGGAAATCAATATGTTAGTTAGTGAACTCATTATTTGTTCAGTCTTGTGAAGACTAGTTGAGTGAAACTACCATCAGAAATTGGTCACTTGCCTTTCTCGAAAGGTTGTTTCTTTCTTGAAAATTTATGTTGTTTAGCTCGTTTATGAAAGGGTGTCACTTCGAAGGTTGCGACTTTTCATGAAAGTGAGTTTGAATGTTTTGTATAAACATGACCGTTCATGAACGAACGTATTAATACGTTAGTCTATAATGAGGCGAACCAATAGATGGACATGACCAAAATCCATTGCAAGTTGGATTTTTTTTCATGAATAAAAGTGCTATAATATGCATATCATATAGACGTATGAATAAATATCATACAATTGCTTGAAAATGGCATAGTGATTGCGAAATGTGTTTTATATTAAAAGGTTGTGACCACAACTGATGCCAATCATTCCAGCTGTTTTTATAATATATGATTGATACATTATGCGTAGTCAATAATCTGACATGCAATCGAAAGTCGATATGTATTAGTCTACGACATAAGAAAGTTTGCATTGAACTTTCATGACAATGAAATGAGTTTTGAAGTATTTGAAATATACTCCAAATTATGCTTTACGCTACAATAAGTATTCCACGATAATAAAGGGGTATAGTGATGCAAATTAGATCACTGGTTCAACCGATTCTAAACAGTCGGTGAAGGAGCGATGTCTTGGAAATCGTCCAAACAAATGTACATTGACCGCTCCATAGTGGAGGCTGAGTTTATAGCCTTAGACAAGACCGGTGAAGAAGCTGAATGGCTCCGTAATTTCTTGGAAGATATTCCATTTTGGCCCAAACCTTTGGCACCTATTTGTATACATTGTGATAGACAAGCAATAATAGGTAGGGCTGAGAGCGTTATGTATAACAGAAAATCTCGTCATATACGACGGAGACACAATACCGTTAGACAACTACTCTATAGTGGTGTTATCATAATTGACTACGTAAAGTCAAGAGATAACGTGTCGGATCCACTTAAAAAAGGCTTATCTAGAGAGGCAGTTGAAAGATCATCGAAGGGAATGGGGCTAAGGCCTAGGACAAGTCATCATGGCGGTAACTCTACCTAGCAGACTGGAGATCCCAAGAGCTATGTTCAAAGAGATCAAACAAAGTTATGAATGACGGTTCAACATTGTCCAATAACTCAACCCATTCTTGTGATGAAGACAATGTTCAGAAATCAAGGTAAAGCATTAAGGCTTTTTGATGAGTCAATAAAGCTTAAAGCTTTTTAATAATTTGCTAAGTCTGGCAGGATATGACCAAATAGTGTGTCTATAGGATTACACGTTTAGAAATCACCTATGTGTGTGTGAAGTGTAAGCCGCTTTAAGGGGAATGAAAGAAAAGGCTCATTCTCAAGCACTCATGAAACTAGGTGTTCATGGCTGAAACGAACACAACTGTGAGAACCAAAGACGGTTAAGGGTTAATTGTGTGGCTTATGGTTGTCTAGGTATACACCAAAGTTCGACGGTTCAAAGATATCAAATCTACCGATTGACCGAGTATATCCGACATTAGTTCATTACGGAAAGTTCAAAGGGAAACCTACTTATCCAGATGCAATTAATCCTTAATTGCGAATCACACAGTATTTACATGCATGTTTTCCACATATGTCCATTCCCCATTCATGTGGGGGATTGTTGCGTTTTTATTAAGGGGTGTGAATGAGAAATGGAAGAGGTACCTTTTGGATTGCACCTCTTCATCCCACCCTTTCATTTTCTATAAATTTAGAGGCTTGGCCTCATTTTTGAAAGAGGGAAAATCTGAAAATTTCTCCCATCTTTTTTACTTTGTTGCATTATTTTTCTAAATAAACATAAGTGTCGAGTGTGATTTGCTCCGTTTGTTGAGTCGCTGAAGTTCTGTGATTTGAAGTGTCGCTATCACAGAATAGTTATTCCGTTCTATCCTGGGAGGAATTAATCTGTATACCTTGAGCAACAGTGAGGGGATTATATTCCTTAATGACACACTATGAATTCAGTGGGCTCGAAATTATTTTACGATTTGTTTATGAACTAACGTTTCCTTACTTCTCTGATTTTCTAGTTTCGAACTCGGTAATACCAACACATTATTGGTAAACAATTGTACGGATATGAGTAATGCTAAGTTTTATGTTGAAATGAAAGTTTTAAACTAACTATATTGTATAGGCAATGTTAAATTTTATGTAAAGATTTTTTTTTTTGAGTACTCCTAAGTCCTAACCAAACGTCATCTAATATTTAATGAAAGAAAAGGGATGTACTCAATTGTTTGCGTATGGTGCTACTACCACTCAGCTCCAACTAATTGGTCAGGATAGTTAGGTACTAATATTCATGATTTGCAATGATATAGGATTTGAGGTACATTTGTATGTTCCTAATCATCATTCATCGTCATCCCTATGTCCAAGACCAAGAGACGTAGTTTAGGAGCCAAGGAATCTCCGGTCCAAACAACAATCTGGTAAGAGTAATGGTTTGATCACATTATAGGAAAATATTTATTACTTAATTTTTACCCCAACACCATAGGAAAGCTTAATACTCTTCTTATTTGCACTTCACGTGACTAAAGCCTCTAACACACTTGCTAATTGTGAAGGTGTACCAGAATAAGCTTCACTCAATTGATTCTTTTAAAAAATTCATAACATAGGGGATCAAGAAAGGGGAAGGGGAGGGCATATGAGTTATGAGAATCCAACCCTGCTGTAATCTGAGCTCAAATGGAATCAAAATTGAAAGGAAAAGGAATTAGCTAGCTAAGAAAAAAGTAGAAGCTATAGATTTTCATTCATAATCATCACTGTATATATTTCAGTACATATAACGTGACTATCACATAGGGTCTAAAGAGAAAAGGAAAAATACATCATGGGACTAAAGTGTAAAATTGTATCTCACATAAGGAGCTAAGGTATTAACCCCCAACTAACTAATCGCCCTTTATTTTGTACTAGTACTTAAGAATTATGTATTACTCCACAGCTGTGCAATTAACTCAGGTCATATCAGGACTTCCCCCTTGAAAAACTTCCTTGTCCTCAAGGAAGAAGGATGGAAATCTCACTTGAAAAGCATTTGAATTCTCCCAAGTAGCTTGGTCCTCAGGAAGCTGCTCCCACTCAACTAGATCTTAGCAGGGTATGGGCAGTAGGGGCTCGTCAAATCCAAGACTGGAGGATGTGACACTTTATCTGGGACTTCATAGCATGATTTGAGCAATGGCACATGGAAGGTGGTGTAACGATCCGACCGGTCGTTTTGTGTTATAGGACCCCGTGCCCCTAAATGAGACTTCTCGTAGTTGCTTTTACTGATTTATAACTTGCGAGGATGGTTGGTTCGGGGATTTGGAGGAGTTTGGAGTGGTATAGGAACACTTAGTTCCTTAAGGTTGGCCTTAAAGGCCAAGTTTGACTTCGGTCAACATTTTTAGTAAAGGACCCCAGAATCGAGATTTGAAGGTTCCGATAGGTTCGTATGATGATTTCGGACTTGGGCGTATGCTTGGAATGGGTTTTGGATGACCCACAAGCGTTTCGGCGCCAAATAGTGAAATATGATTCCTTAAGTTCAAAATTTGAGGTTTGAAACGTGATTTTGTGTTATCGAGGTCCGAATGGAATTCCGAGACTGGGGATAGTTCCGTTATGTCATTTATGACTTGCTCGCAAAACTTGGTATCATTCCGAGTAGTATAGGTAGGTTCGACGTGTTGAAAGCGAATTCAAGAACTTAAAGTTCTTAAGTTGGATCCAATAGATTTTGGGTAATGATTTTTAGATTTAGCGTTGTTCCGAACGTTCCGAAGGCTCGAGCGAGTCCATATTATGATATAAGACTTGTTGGTATAATTGGACGGGGCCTCGGGTGGACCCGGATGCCATTCGGACATCGCGCGAGGCAAAAAACCAGCCTTAGAAGAACTGCTGGTGCACCAGATCTGGTGCGACCGCACCTGCGAAGGACCAGCCGCAGGTGCGAAGACCGCAGGTTCGGTCAACGCCTCGCAGGTGCGGCCTCAGAGGGGGCTGCGCAGTTCCGCAGGTGCGGACTCCCTTCCGCAGGTGCGACCACTGTCCCCCTTCCCATTTCCCGCAAGTGCGATATTTTCTCACATATGCGAAGACCGCAGGTGCGGTCCTCGAGCCGCAGGTGCGAAAAAACTGAAGGCAGTGAGGTTGTTTAAAATACGGGACTTAGCCATTTTTGAACCATTTTTCTTCATCTTGTACGATTTGGAGAGCTTGCAAAGGAGAGATTCGACCTAGAAATTGTAAGGTAAGTAATTCCTACCATAAAGTGAGTTTAATACTTAAATTCTTGGGTAGATTAGCACACAAAATTTGTAGAAATCACGGGTTTGGAGTAAAACCTAAGTTTTTTTATAAAAATGAGAAATTACCAAGGAATTTGTTATGAAATCATGCAAAAACTATATAATATTGATCCTTAGGTTATGGGTGATTATTTCCCTTGAAAATTTCTGGAATCCGAGCATGTGGGTCTGGGGGTGTATTTTGGGATTTTGCAAATTAGGTTGAGATAACCATTCAAATAGGATAATTATGGACTTTTGAGCATAGATTGATTTATTTATATAATGTTTGGCTAGTTTCGAGTTCTTGGGCGACCAATTCGGAGATTTGAGCGCATTCTTGACCTGGGAAGTAGGCTTGAAACGAGGTAAGTGTCCTTTCTAACCTTGTAAGAGGGAATTGCCCCCATAGGTGAAGTAATTAACTGTGTGTCATTATTGTGGGGACTACGTACATACGAGGTGACGAGAGTCCGTGCGTAGTGACTATTCTGGTTATGTCCGGGTAGTTAGGTTCACACCATGCCTGGTGAATTCCATAATTGAAATATATGCCTTGTGACTTTTGTTGTACGCAAACTTGTTTTAAGAGATCCTAGAACTTGGTGTTTTCAGACGAATTATTATTTTGAAAAAGGATTTAGAGAAAAATGTTGTGTTTATGTGTGGCCGCTTCGCAATATATATATTCCACGAGCGGAGTGATTCTTTCCACTACTCTCGTGAGAGAGGGTCGTACGCCACGGCAGGTTAATAGATGCATCTATGGTTCGCGTTGTTCGACCCTTCGGCAGTGCACATTTATTATTTTGTTGGCCCAGACCGTACCTTCTGATACACTGTGCGCATGCTACTTGGTTGATATTATTCATGACTTAAAAACTGTTAGATGTTTTGGAGGATAAATTCATAATTTGTATGTTAGAGTCTCGCCTCGTAAACAAGTTTCGTATGTTTGTTATCCATTGTTCTATTATCCATGTGTACTTGTTGCTTTCTTTAATTTTTACACCTAAATATACTGTTGGACCCTAGTAAGTGTCAAGTCGACCTCTCGTCACTACTTCTTCAAGATTAGACTGGATACTTACTGGGTACATATTGGTTATGTACTCATGCTACGCTCTGTACTTAATTGTACAGGTTCTGAGGTAGGGGCATCTGGGTATCAGTCCGAAGCTCGTCCCTGACTCTTACTTGGTATAGACTTCACGGTGAGCTGCTTCTCTGGACGACTTTCAGCAACACTATGGAGCCTTTTTGTTGCTATTTCTGTCTATATTTTCCCAAACAGTAGGATAGACTTTCATTTCTTTTGGTTTTACTCTACTAGATGCCTGTAGACAGGGGCGGATCTAGTGTTGAACTTACGGGTTCAATTGAACCCATAACTTTCGGCGCAGAGTAAAATTTTGTATGCGAAAATTCATTAAAATTGTAAAAACAGTATATATGATCCCACAACTTTAAAAATACAATAGGTTCAATGCTAAAAACCTTGAATATTGAACCCATAAGATTTAAATCCTGGATTCGCCTCTGCTTGTAGACTTGTGACACTAGTTCCTGGCACACACGCTAGTAGACTATTCTTTTGGAATGTAATTATTAAATCGTGACTTCTTTTGGTCATCTCAGCTTAAAGAATTTCCTAAGTTATTCGTTATTTATTGAATTTCTTAAATTTAAATTAAGTAAATGTTGGAAAGGTTTTGGTAAAATAAAATGAAACTCGCTAGTAAATTAATGTTGGCTTGCCTGGCAACGGTGTTGGGCGCCATCACGACCTGGGTTAGTATTTGGGTCGTGACAACATGGTATCAGAGATCTAGGTTCATGTAGGTCTCACAAGTTATGGGCAAAACCTAATAGAGTCTTGCGGATCGGTACAGAGACATCTGTATTTATCTTCGGGAGGATATAGGGTGTTAGGAAATCTCTCTTTATTCATCTTCTATCGTGCAGTTGATGGTATACTAAATCTCACTCTTATATTCTCTCACAGATGGTGAGGACGCGCGCAACAAATGTTCCAGACTTGGGAAGGGCTGCTACCCCCGTCGTCAGAGGCCGTGGCATAGTTCGGGGGAGGGCACGGACCCAAGGTAGGGGGCGAGGGCGTCCCAGAGTTGTTCCAGTTGCACCACCAGCAGATCCAACAGAAGATCCCATCACTGAGGAGCAGGGCGATGCGCCCGCATCAGATCCTGCCCCGTTGGGCTTCATGACGGCGCTGGGATTTCAGGAGGTCATGAGCTGTATGATGCGGTTCATGGACACCATGACTCAGGCTGTTTTATTTCCAGCGGACCCGACCACGTCCCAGGCGGAAGGGGGAGCACAGACCCCTACTGCCCAGGCTGCAGGGCACGCAGCAACAGTTTATCATACTGTAGGTACACTGCACGTGGGTGGGGTCCAGCCGGTAGCAGCAGCAGTACCTGAGCCCAGACCAGCTGCGGACGGCGATCCGCAGAAGTTGTTAGCAGATGGACCAGACTGCACCCTCCTATCTTTGGAGGCGAGCGTCGTGAGGATGCTCAGGACTTTATTGATAGGTGCAGGGATAGACTGCATAACATGAGGATACTGGAGTCCCATGGAGTTGACTTCACTACTTTCCAGCTAAAGGGCAGGCCCGTAGCTGGTGGCAGTCCTACATTCTTGGCAGACCGGCAGATTCTTCCCTCATCACTTGGGAGCAGTTCACTCAACTATTCCTGGACAGGTATATTCCACCCTCTGAGAGGGAAGAGCTGCGGTATCAGTTTGAGCAGTTGGAGCAGGATCAGATGTCAGTGACCGACTACGAGGCTAGGTTTTCTAAGTTGTCTCGTCATGCATTTATGATACTTCTTATTGACGCAGAGAGAGTGCGGAGATTTGTAGTATGGTTGCACTCGGGTATTAGGGTCAATATGGCCCGAAAGGTGGAGATGGGGACTCCTAATCAGCTTGCGGTTGAGATTTCTCGCAGGATTGAGGGTTATCGGTCGAGGAGCAGAGAGCAGGGGTAGCAGGATAAGAGAGATCAATTTTCTGGGGATTTCAGAGGTGCTCCAGCTAGGGGCAGAGGTCAGTTTGGTAGGGGCCAACCTAGTAGGCCCCCATATTCAGCACCCCCACCACCTCCTCAAGGTGCTCCAACGAGGCCTTATTTTAGCGCTATGTCGGAGAGTTCTTATCGCCCACCAGCCATTCAGGGTTCCTCCGGTGGGTATTCTGGTCATCAGGGGTCTTCCAACCCTTATTTCAGTGCTATGCCAGAAAGTTCATACCGTCCTCCAGTTATTTAGTGTTCTTTTCCGGGCAGCAGGCCATGGTGCCGAGATGTTGTTATGAGTGTGGGGATCCAGGTCATATGAAGAGGTTTTGTCCCAGGCTTCGGGGCAAGGCAGTGCAGCAGAGTCACCAGCCTGTGATTTTTCAGCACCGGCGGTCCGGCCACCCAGAGGTAGAGGACAGGCTGGTAGGGGTCGTCCTAAAGGTGGAGGCCAGGAAGGGGGGAGCCCAGTCAACCCCTGTCCATCCAGGTGGAGGCCAGTCATCCGGCGCTCAAGCTAGATTCTATGCTTTCCCGGCCAGACCAGATGCAGTGGCCTTAGATGCCGTGATCACAGGTATTATTTCAGTATGCGGTAGAGATGCATCGATATTATTTTATCCAGGATCCACTTATTCATATGTATCAGCCTTGTTTTCTCATTTCCTAGATATTCCTCGCGAGTCCTTGGGTACTCCTGTTTATGTGTCCACTCCGATGGGCGATTCTGTGGTTGTGGACCAGATTTATCGATCATGTATGGTTACATTCTATGGGTTCGATACCAGAGCGGACCTCCTGTTACTTGATATGATTGATTTTGAGGTCATCCTGGGCATGTATTGGCTATCTCCTAATCATGCCATCCAAGATTTCCATGCCAAGACTATTACTCTAGCCATGTCTGAGTTGCCGAGGTTGGAGTGGAGAGGTTCCTCAGTTAGTGCAGCTAGTCGGGTTGTTTCTTTCCTGAAGGCTCGACGTATGGTCGATAAGGGTTGTTTGGCTTATCTTGCTTATGTGCGGGACACCACCGCCGAGTCTCTGACGATTGATTCAGTGCTGGTAGTTCGAGAGTTTGTTGATGTATTCCCTTCAGACCTTCCAAGCATGCCTCCGGATCGTGATATTGATTTCTGCATTGACTTAGCTCCAGGCACCCAACCTATATCTGTTCCCCCCTACCGTATGGCTCTGAAGGAATTGAAGGAACTGAAAGAACAACTTGAGGAGTTGTTAGCTAAGGGGTGTATCAGACCGAGTGTATCACCTTGGGGTGCTCCAGTGTTATTTGTGAAGAAGAAGGATGGGACTATGAGGATGTGTATTGACTACCGCCAGTTGAACAAAGTCACCATCAAGAACAAGTACTCGTTGCCGCGTATCGATGATTTGTTTGACTAGTTACAGGGTGCTCGGGTGTTTTCTAAGATTGACTTGAGATCGGGGTACCATCAGCTAAAAATTCGGGACTCGGATGTTCCGAAGACTGCTTTTCGTACGAGATATGGTCATTATGAGTTTCTAGTGATGTCCTTTGGCTTGACTAATTCCCCAACAACATTTATGGATTTGATGAACATGGTGTTCAGGCCTTATATTGATTCTCTTGTCATTGTCTTTATTTATCACATTCTGATTTACTCACGTAGTCTGGGAGAGCACGAGCAACATTTGAGAGTTGTGCTCCAGACCTTGCGGGAATAAAAGTTGTATGCTAAGTTCTCCAAGTGTGAGTTTTGGATAGATTCCATGGCATTCTTGGGACATGTGGTATCCAGAGAGGGTATCAAGGTGGATCCAAAGAAGATTGAGGCGGTTCAGAGTTGGCCATGCCCTACTTCAGCGACAGAGATCAGGAGCTTCTTGGGTCTGGCAGGTTATTATTGCCGATTTGTGGAGGGTTTTTCATCCATTGCATCACCTCTAACTAGATTGACCCAGAAGATTGCCCCATTTTGATGGTCTGACGAGTGTGAGGTGATCTTCCAGAAGCTCAAGACAGCATTGACCTCAGCACCAGTTCTAGTGTTGCCTTCCGGTTTGGGGATGTATACAGCTTATTGCGATGCTTCATGCGCTGGTTTGGGATGTGTGTTGATACAGGAGGGGCGAGTTATTGCATATGTTTCACGTTAGCTGAAGGTTCACGAGAAGAATTACCCTATGCACGATTTGGAGTTGGCGGCGATTGTTCATTCTCTTAAGATTTGGAGTCACTACTTGTATGGGGTGCCTTGTGAGGTTTATACAGACCACCGCAGTTTACAGCACTTGTTCAAGCAGAGGGATCTTAATTTTAGGCAGCGTAGGTGGCTTGAGTTGTTGAAGAATTATGACATCACCATTGTTTATCATCCGGTCAAGGTGAATGTTGTTGCAAATGCCTTAAGGAGAAAGGCGGAGAGCATGGGTAGCTTGGCATTCATTTCAGTAGAGGAGAGACCACTAGCTTTGGACATTCAGTCCTTGGCTAATCGCCTGGTGAGGTTGGACCTGTCAGAGCCCAGCCGAGTTCTTGCACGTGTGGTGTCTCAGTCTTCATTATTGGGAGAGATCAAGGCTCGACAGTATGATGATCCGCACTTGGTAGCCCTCCGGGAGACAGTGTTACAGGGGGATGCCAAGGAGGTTTCTATTGGTGAGGATGGTGTTCTGAGGCTTCAGGGTCGCTTATGTGTCCCTAATGTTGAAGGCATGAGGGAGAGGATTCTAGAGGAGGCTCATAGTTCACGGTATTCTATTCATCCTGGCACTACGAAGATGTATCGTGACTTGAGGCAGCACTACTGGTGGAGGCGGATGAAGAAAGACATAGTGGAGTATGTGGCTAGATGTCTAAATTGCCAGCAGGTTAAGTATGAGCACCAGAGGCCAGGAGGCCTACTTCAGCAGATGCCTATACCTGAGTGGAAATGAGAGCGCATCACTATGGACTTTGTAGTTGGGTTGCCTCGGACTTTGTAGAAGGTTGATGCGGTTTGGGTTATTGTGGACAGGTTGAGCAAGTCAGCACATTTCATTCCAGTAGCTACTACTTATACTTCTGAGAGGTTGGCCCAGATATACATTCGGGAGATAGTTCGGTAGCACGGTGCGCCTATGTCCATTATATCAGATCGAGGTCCTCAGTTCACCTCGCAATTTTGGAGAGCAGTACATAGTGAGTTAGGCACCCGGGTGGAGCTTCACACAGCATTCTGCCCACAGACCGACGGGCAGTCAGAGCGGACGATTCAGATATTGGAGGATATGCTAAGAGCATGTGTGATTGACTTCGGAGGGCAGTGGGACCAGTTCTTGCCTTTGGTCGAGTTTGCTTATAATAACAACTATCAGTCCAACATTGATATGGCTCCATTTGAGGCCTTGTATGGCCGACAATGTCATTCTCCCATCGAGTGGTTTGAGTCTGGCGAGGCTAAGTTATATGGCACCGATCTGGTGAAAGATGCATTGGAGAAAGTAAACTTGATTCAGGAGAGGCTTCGTACAGCACAGTCCAGACATAAGAGTTACGCGGACCAGAAGGCACATGATGTGTCATTTATGGAGGGCGAGAAGGTTCTGTTGAAAGACTCGCCGATGAAGGGTATTATGAGGTTTGGGAAGAAGAGCAAGCCGAGACCAATATAGGCCCATTTGAGGTGTTGAGGCGAGTTGGGGAGGTTGCTTACGAGCTTGCTTTACCTCCCAATTTATCAGGAGTTCATCAGGTCTTTCATGTGTCCATGCTCCGGAGATACCACGCCGACTTCTCTCACGTGGTAGATTTCAGCACCATTCAGCTAGATGAGAGATTGGGTTATGAGGAGGAGCCAGTTGCTATTATAAAAAAGCAGGATCGCCAGTTGAGGTCTAAGAGGGTTTCCACCATAAAGGTCCAGTTGAGGGGCCAACCAGTCGAGGAGGCGACTTGGGAGGCCGATGAGCACATGCGGAGCAGATATCCACACTTATTCAGCACTCCAGGTAGGATTCTAGACCCGTTCGAGGACGAACGTTTGTCTAAGAGGTGGAGAATGTAACGACTCGACTGGTCATTATGTGTTCGAGGACCTCGTTCCCCTAAATAAGACTTCTCATAGTTGCTTTTACTGATTTATAACTTGCGGGGATGTTTTGTTCGGGGATTTGGAAGAGTTTTGAATGGTATAGGAACACTTAGTTCCTTAAGGTTGGCCTTAAAGGTCAAGTTTGACTTCGGCCAACATTTTTAGTAAATGGCCTCAGAATCGAGATTTGAAGGTTCCGGTAGGTTCGTATGATGATTTCGAACTTGGGCGTATGCTTGGAACGGGTTTTGGATGACCCGGGAGCGTTTCGGCGCCAAATAGTGAAATATGATTCCTTAAGTTCAAAAATTGAGGTTTGGAATGTGATTTTGTGTTATCGAGGTCCGAATGGAATTCCGACACTGGGTATAGTTCCGTTATGTCATTTATGACTTTCTCGCAAAATTTAGTGTCATTCCGAGTAGTATAGGTAAGTTCGGCGTGTTGAAAGCGAATTCAAGAACTTAAAGTTCTTAAGTTGGATCCAATAGGTTTTGGGATATGATTTTTAGATTTAGCGCTATTCCGGACGTTTCGAAGGCTTGAGCGAGTCCATATTATGATTTAGGACTTGTTGGTATAATTGGACGGGGCCTCGGGTGGGCCCAGATGCTATTCAGACATCACGCGAGGCAAAACCAGCATTAGAAGAACTGCTGGTGTACCAGATCTGGTGAGACCGCACCTGCGAAGGACCAATAGCAGGTGCGAAGACCACAGGTGCGGTCAACGCCTCGCAGGTGCGGCCTCAGAGGGAGCTGCCCAGTTCCGCAGGTGCAGGCCTTTTCCCGCAGAAGCGGAGCCGCAGGTGCAAACTCCCTTCCGCAGGTGCGACCACCGGCCCCCTTCCCATTTCCCGCAGGTGCGAGATTTTCTCGCAGGTGCGGTCCTCGAGCCGCAGGTGCGAAAAACCTTAAGGTAGTGAGGTTTTTAAAATACGGGACTTAGTCATTTTTGAACCATTTTTCTTCATCTTGGACGATTTGGAGAGCTTGCAAAGGAGAGATTCGACCTAACAATTGTAAGGTAAGTAATTCCTACCATTAAGTGAGTTTTATACTTAAATTCTTGGGTAGATTAGCACATAAAATTTGTAGAAATCATGGGTTTGGATTAAAACATAGGGTTTTGATAAACATGAGAAATTACTAAGGAATTTGTTATGAAATCATGCAAAAACTATATAATATTGATGCTTAGGTTTTGGGATTTTGCAAATTAGGTTGAGATAACCATTCAAATAGGAGAATTATGGACTTTTGAGCATAGATTGATTTATTTATATAATGTTTGGCTAGTTTCGAGTTCTTGGGCGACCAATTCGGAGATTTGAGTGCATTCTTGACCTGGGAAGTAGGCTTGAAACGAGGTAAGTGTCCTTTCTAACCTTGTAAGAGGGAATTGCCACCATAGGTGAAGTAATTAACTGTGTGTCATTATTGTGGGGACTACGTACATATGAGGTGACGAGAGTCCGTGCGTAGTGACTATTCTGGTTATGTCCGGGTAGTTAGGTTCACACCATGCCTGGGGAATTCCATAATTGAAATATATGCCTTGTGACTTTTGTTGCACGCAAACTTGTTTTAAGAGATCCTAGAACTTGGTGTTTTCAGACGAATTATTATTTTGAAAAAGGATTTAGAGAAAAATGTTGTGTTTATGTGTGTCCGCTTTGCAATATATATATTCCACGAACGGAGTGATTCTTTCCACTACTCTCATGAGAGCGGGTCGTACGCCACGGCAGGTTAATAGATGCATCTATGGTTCACGTTGTTCGACCCTTCGGCAGTGCACATTTATTATTTTGTTGGCCCAGACCGTACCTTCTGATACACTGTGTGCATGCTACTTGGTTGATATTATTCATGACTTAAAAACTATTAGATGTTTTTGAGGATAAATTCGTAATTTGTATGTTAGAGTCTCGCCTCGTAAACATGTTTTGTATGCTTGTTATCCATTGTTCTATTATCCATGTGTATTTGTTACTTTCTTTAATTTTTACACCTAAATATACTGTTGGACCCTAGTAAGTGTCAAGTCGACCTCTTGTCACTACTTCTTCGAGATTAGACTAGATACTTATTGGGTACATATTTTTTATGCTCATGCTACGCTCTGTACTTAATTGTACAGGTTCTATGGCAGGTGCATCTGGGTATCAGTCTGGAGCTTGTCCCTGACTCATACTTGGTATAGAATTCACGGTGAGCTGCTTCTCTGGACGACCTTCAGCAACACTATGGAGCCTTTCTTTTGATATTTCTGTCTATATTTTCCCAGACAATAGCATAGACTTTCATTTCTTTTGGTTTTACTCTACTAAATGCCTGTAGACTTTTGACACTAGTTCCTGGCACACACGCTAGTAGACTATTCTTTTGGAATGTAATTATTAAATCGTGACTTCTTTTGGTCATCTCAACTTAAAGAATTTCCTAAGTTATTCGTTATTTATTGAATTTCTTAAATTTAAATTAAGTAAATGTTGGAAAGGTTTTGGTAAAATAAAATGAAACTCGCTAGTAAATTAATGTTGGCTTGCCTGACAACGGTGTTGGGCGTCATCACGACCTAAGTTAGGATTTGGGTCGTGATAGTGGGATGCATTTGTAGTTGTGGAGGTAATGAGAGTTTATCAGCAACAATCCCGTTTTTTGAATTATCTTATAAGAGCCATAGTATTTGGATGAAAGTTGGATAAATGTTTTCTCGATAAAGTCAATTTCCTATAACGCAATCACCCACTTTATAATGTATGTATATACTCTTCTTATTAGCCTGGTCTACCATCCTTCTTTGAGATCTAGATAGATGAAATATGAGCAGTAGTGTATCGGCCTGACTTGTCGTTTTGAGAGTTGACGTCCCATTCTGCAGCTTAAGGTTCCGAGAAGCTTTGTAATGTGCATTATGACTTGCGCGTATGGCCGAGTTTGGTTTACGGATGATACGAGATTAAATTGAAAGAAACATTCTCATTTTTTTGAAAATTGTCGAAAGTGAGATCTCTTTTATTTCGGTCTTCTTTTCTCTTTTAAGTCGAAGTTAGACTTTTTTGCAAGCTACCCCGTCATGGAGTTTTTATGGCTCCAATAGCTCTGTATATTGATTTTGGACTTAGGAGTGTGTCCGGATATTCATTTGGAAGTCCGTAGTTAATTTGCGCTTGGAATGGCGAAAGTTGGAAATGGAAGGCTTGGAAGTTTGACCGGGAGTTGACTTTATTGATATCGGGGTTAGAATCCAGTTCTGGAAAGTTTGATAGGTCTTTTATGTCATGTATAACTTATGTGCAAAATTTGAGGTCAATCGGACTGGATTTGATAGGTTTCAGACTTGAATTGGGTGCGATTCGTGCTTTAGTGTTGTTTAATGTAATTTGAGGCATCGACTAAGTTCGTTTCATGTTATGGGACTTGTTCGTATACTTGGTTTGGGTCCCATGGGGCTCGGATGAGTTTTGAAAGAATTTTTAGAAGAGTTTGGTGTTTTGAGCATAAGCATGTAATGATCCAAAGGTCCATTTTTAGTTTTAGAGATCGAAATTCGATTTCGAGACTTTCGGGAGTTTGATAATGAATTATAGGAATGATCTAGAATGTTTGGTCTAATTTCATCAAGTCGCGGTTGGATTTTTAGCGTGAAACATGAGTTAATTGTTTAATGAGCGAAATTGGTATCGCATTGAGAAAATGAGCTCTGAATTGAGTTTTGATTGAACGACTAGGTTCATATTATTATTTGTGGCTCATAGGAACAAGAATTGTTGAATTTCGAGTTCGTATAATGGAGTTAGAGTCTTTTTAGTGAAATAATAAATTGTTGGTGTAAGCAGGTTCTGGTGTGAACTTTTAGTGACGGGAAATGGACTTTTTATTGAGCTGTTTTGTTTTTAGCTCATTTTTAACATTTTTGGGCTAAAGAACACGGCTTGGGGCGGTTTTTTCAAAGATATTTCACGGGAAATTTTGAGGTTTGAGATGTTCGGTCAATTCAAGCAAGAAGGCTATTTTGGAATATAGGCATAACTTCAAAAAGGTAAGTATGTTGCATAATCTTGAGTGGGGGAATTTACCTCTTAGGCATTGAGTCGTATGTGCCATTTGTATAATGTGAAAGCCATGTGTGCGAGGTGACGAGTACGTACTCAGGCTTATATGTTAAAATTTTATTGGTTTAAAGTCGTGGGAATTTTTTTTAGTATTAAATTGGTTGGCACTTATTAAATCCTAATTTGTCATGCCTCGCTCTTTGTTTGTCGAATTTGTTCTTTATATGATAATTTGGTGTGATTGCTACTTCTATGTGCTTGTTGAGTTGACGTTTCCTGGAAATAATTACATTATGGATTTTTCATCTGCAAATAATTAATTAAATAATTTTATATTGAGTTGTTAATATATATATCAGAAATTTTGATTAAAGTAGAGGTTGTTCTTGCTGAGTTATTTTTCCATCTTTGCTGTTGCATATTTACTTTTGGGACTACGAGACGGTACCTCGAGAGCTCCCCTGTTGCATATTTACTTTTGGGACTACGAGGCAGTACCTCGGGAGCTTCCCTATTGCATTTTAACTTTTGGAACTACGAGGCGGTACATTGGGAGCTCCCATGTTGCATATTTACTTTTGGGACTATGGAGCGGTACTTCATGAGCTTCCTTGTTGCTTATTTACTTTTGGGACTACGAGACGGTACCTCGGGAGCTCCCCTGTTGTGTATTTAGTTTTGGGACTATGAGGCGGTACCTCGAGAGCTCCCATGTTGTGTATTTACTTTTGAGACTATGAGACGGTCTCTCAGGAGCTCCCCTGTTGTGTATTTACTTTTGGGACTACGATACGGTCTCTTAGGAGCTTCCCTGTTGTGTATTTACTTTTGGAACAACGAGACGGTACCTCGGTAGCGCCCTTGTTGTTTACCTCTATTTGTTGTGTTGTTATCTTTTTGTAATTTCTCATTGTTCACTTCTCATTCATTTAATTATATTATCATGTCTTCTTCCGTGTGAATTGTCCGTGCAGTTGTGATATGAAATATGGGCACGAGGTGGCCGTGAGTAGATGATGATAATATTGGCACGTGAGTTGTCAGTGCGATTTTGATAGAAATATAGGCACCGGGTGCTGTGAAAATATGAAAGTGGGTTGAGACCCGTGTTTTACAATTATGAAATGAGGAGTCACATAGTGACTTTTATTTGAAAGAATTTATATTTGAAAGATATGTATTTGAAAGAATTATATTCGAAAGATAAAATGAAAGAAGTATATTCGAAAGATATTTATTTGAAAGAATTTTATATTCGAAGGACATTTATTTGAAAGAAGTATATTCGAAAGATATTATTTGAAAGAATTATATTCGAAAGATATTTATTTTAAATAAGTATATTCGAAAAATATTTATTTGAAAGAATTTTATATTCGAAGGACATTTAATTGAAGGAAGTATATTCGAAAGTTATTTATTATAAAGAATTATATTCGAAAGATATTTATTTGAAAGAAGTATATTCGGAAGATATTTATTTAAAAGAATTTTATATTCGAAGGACTTGATTAATAGGTTGTACTTTTGTTCCTTACTCGTTTGAGAAATAATTATGGTGTTCTAGTTGTCTTGCTGTTTATATCACTGGTTGGTTTTTGTTGCTATCACTGCTAGTTGTTTTCCAGTACTATTGTATACTGCTATATTGCACAGCTTATTTGACTAGTGAATGTCTTGAGTGTACCTCGTCACTACTCCACCGAGGTTAGTCTTGATAATTACTGGGTACCAAATGTGGTGTACTCATACTACACTTTTGCACATTTTTGTGCAGAGCCAGGTATTGGAGATATCGGACTCGGGCAGAGTTAGTGTGTTGATCGCAAGGATTCAAGGTAGAGTTGTTTGGTCGTCGTAGTCCCTTGGAGTCTTTACATTTTATTGTATTGTCAACTCTTATTCGAACAATATTGTATATTGGATCTTTGAGATAATTACATGTATTCAATTAGAGTTCGTGACTCAGTATTACTAGTCTTGGGAGGTTGTTACATTTGTTTTCACTTTTTGGTTTCAACAATTGTATATATTATATTATTTTTTAAAAAGGCTTGAAATGTAATTGTAATCTGCTTACCTAGTGTTAGAGATTAAGTTCCATCACGACGCCTGTGGTGGAATTTTGGGTCGTGACAAGTTGTAGTTTAAACTCTCTTGTAGCAAAACTCCTATCCAACCCTGGAACCTCAGAATCCTCTTGGATATATGGTAAGTGCAGGGGAGGAGGTTGTCCATATAAAGCTTCGCATGGAGTGGTGAGGATAGATGTATGAAAGGTGGTATTATACCACCATTCCACAAAAACCAAATATTGTGCCCAATCTGAAGGTGAATTAGAACAATAACATCTTAAACATGTTTCCAAACACCTATTGATGACCTTAGTTTGACCATCGTATTGGGGATGGATGTTGTAGAATTATTTGACTCCTTGCATAGAGAAAAGCTCCTGCCAAAGCTTATTGATAAATTTGCGTCCATGTCACTTACAACATCTTCTAGCATTCCATGAAGTTTGAAAATGTGTTCCATAAAAAATCTGGCAATATCAATTCCAAGTAAGGATGTTTGATAGCCACAAAGTGAGCATACTTTGTTAGCCTATCCACTATTGCTCATGTAAGTTCTTTGCCACTCAATTTGGTTAAACCTTCAATGAAGTCCATATTGATGCTCAAGGCTAGAGAAGGAACTTGCAAGGGATGTAACAAGCCAGGATAGGCAGAATGGTCATATTTACTCTTTTTTCATGGGTCACAACTTTAACATAGTATTCTACATCTTATTCCATGCCTCTCTAATAAAATAAGGCAGCAACCTTCTGGTAAGTGTGATCAATTCTTGAGTGGACCCTAATGACAGGATCATGCCACGATTTAAGTATCTTATTCCTCAGAAGTGGATTGGATCCCACCACTAACTTCCTATTCTTCCTGAGTTGCTGATTGAGAAAAGAGTACCCTTTAACTTCTTCCTTATGAACATCAAACTTCTGGATAATTTCCATTAGTTCAGGATCTGTGCTCCAACTATCTTTGATGTCTTGAAGTAACACTGTTCTAACTACTGATAGTGTGAGAGCAGATATCTTAACAACATGAATCCTAGATAGAGCATCTGCAGCCTTTTTCTTCTTCCCCTTTTTATATTCAACTCAAAGTCATATTGCATGAGTTTGGTTACCCGTTTTAGTTGTGCCCTTATGTAATTTCTGCTCCAACAGAAATTTAAGTGCCTCTTGGTCAGTCTTCACAAACATCTGTTTCTCCAATGAAAAACCTGATTGAAGTTTGGTAAATGAAGTACTGGTGCAGTAGTTAAATCGATATTCAAGGCTTGAAAGGCTTTAGTTGCTTTATCAGTCTAGTTAAAGTTATCTTTCTTAAGCAAATTAGTCTAGTTGCTTTATCAGTCTAGTTTTCTAATTTGACCATATCCTTTTTATGAATCTTCTATAATATCCAGCTAGCCCCAAAAAGCCCCTTAATTGCTTGATATTAAAGTGTGCTGGTCACTGTTATACTGCCATGATCTTTTTAGGATCAGTAGAGACTCCTTCAGCTAAGAAGTAATCCCCAGATATTACACACTTGCTACAACAAACTGACATTTAGACCTTCTAGCATAGAGATGTTGTTGCGTAAATAACCCGAAGGGTGACTCTTAGGTGTTCCACATAATCCTCATATTATTAATATAAATCAAAAGGCCATCGAAAACTATTAAGATAAACCTTCTCAATTGTTCTAGGAAAACATGGTCCATCAAGCTTTGGAAACTTGAAGGAGCATTAGGTAAGCTAAAAGGCATAACTGGATACACATAGTGTCCAGAACGAGTTCTAAAAGTTGTTTTATGAATATCAGAAGGTGCCATCTTGATCTAGTGGTAACCCGACCTAAGATCACTCTTGGAATACACATGTGACCCCCTAAATCATCTAACCATTCCTCAATGATAGGTATGGATTATTTATCCTTGAAAGTAATCTGATTTAGGGCCCTATAATCCACACACAGTCTGCAACTACCATCTTTCTTGCCTACTAGCACTACTGGAAAAGCAAATGGACTACAACTATGTTGTGTTAATCCATGGGAGTGTAACTCTTGCACCATCTTCTCAATCACATCTTTTTTTATTGGAGAATACATGTAAGGTCTTGCATTTACCTAATTAGCCCATTACTTTAGTGGAATATGATGATCAAAAGATTTTTTTTTGGGGGGGGGGGGGATATAACTCCTTGGGTTCTCTGAAAACTTCTTCATATTCTTGCAATACTTGTTGAATTTCAGCAGGCTCTTCACTCTGAATCAATGTTTCTCTTTCTTTCCTTTTTTTCTAGTTGGAGTGACCTTGATCATTTAAAGCTAGACCTCTTCTTTCATTTTTTGCAAGGTCAAAGAATCCACCATCCTCATCTTGGGGGCTACACCTTCTAAGGATAATAACTTCTCCTCATACTTAGACTTTACAGTAAGCTTCTTGAAATTGAACAAGATGTCTCCCAACTCACTTAACTATTGAACCCCAGAACCATGTCAGAAGAACCTAAGTGTATCAATAGAAAATTGGCCAATTGAGATTGAAGTTTAGTTATGGGTACAGGGAATTTGAGTGGAATTTCGGATAGATTGAACTAGTGTTATGGGTATTTAGAATTAGGACAATTAGCAGACATGGGAGCCTGGTTAGGGTTGTGTTGCCCCTGACAATTAGAGTTTCGACCTGACACATGAATCGGGAAATTGGATGTCGAAGGTCTCGTAACTCTAACACTTGGGTTCACACTTGATCATTGTAACTGGGGAAAATGGTCAATACCTGTAAGGTCGAAAGGCCCTTCTATGGGAAAGTAGAGATCTTCCCTAGTAGCTGGGGAGCGCAAAACACACACTAAAATATGCTCGCTAGTCGAATATAGTAAAATATAATATCGTATCCACATGGATTGGAGTTAAACATTATTATCGTAGTTTATAGCTATATTGCTATCCATGATGATCAACAGTTGAGAGTTTTATGATTAAAACTAAAATTTACTAAGAGTTTAAACTATTGGATAATGACAATCGACGAAAGTAATGAGAAAGGAAGGTTATCAATTGGGAGAAGATAGGGTTTTAATAGGATATATGCAAGATAATTGTTGGGATCTAACTCTAGTTAATTCACTTCTAATGTTCAAGTGAGTCTCTCGAATTCACTCAATCACTAGTTCAAATGTTTAGTAGAACCTCTCTCGATTATCCTCCTAACTCGGTTTAATCAACAATTCAACTAGCCTCTTTCGATTACTAAGAAAAATTAATAAATTCAACCAACAAAATATACTGCAAATATATCACAAGCTATTCCACTCTCCATTACATGAACAAGCGAATAAAGATGCAACAATTAAAACATCCAAAACGATTCAATACATAAAGATAGAGTTATAATCCGCAAACAAATATCAATACACCAAATCCGTCAAATCCTAAAGGGGCCTACTACATAGATATGGAGCAATTCATCACATATATGTTCAAGTTAAAGGATAACCTTAAACGGTCCAAACTCGTGTATTGAGTGAGGATCGAATGACGAAATCCTTGTGCTTTTGCTTCTCCACCTCCTCCTTAGCTTCCTTAGGTCTAAGATGTGTCAAAGGTCCATTTTTCAATGTATATATACCAAGTAGAATCGGGCCTAATCAAAAATACCTTTTCCTGCGCAAAATAGGAAAATAACTTTATAAAAATTGCACAGGCGCACCTCATGGGGCGACGCGCCAGGCGGGGCATTAGTGGGAAGCTTTAGAGAGCTTGTTGTGACAGGCTTTAGGGAAATGGGCAGTCGCGGTGCGCCACGCGCCCCGGCTGTGGAGAATTCTCAGATTATAGATTTTTCTTGTGTTTTTGCTATCCAGACGTGGTTCTTAACCCCCGAACACGATCCCGACTTAATCCCTTGGGCTTTTACTCAGACTTCAAAGCTCCAAATCACTCGAATTCATTTAATAACAACTACATCACTCGGAATTACTCCTACAAGGCATAAAATAGACAATTAGTGCAAAACACTAGCAATTAAAGCTCAAACTCAATTAAAGTGCAGTAAATTAGAGTGTAATAAGCGACTAAAACACGTAATTATAGCCTACCATCAACATCCCACACTTAAATCATTGCTCGTCTTTGAGAAATCAAGCTACACGTAATAAAACCTTTTTAAACAACTCTCCTAACTCATCACACCAATACTATTTAAAATAGACTAAGAACAATAATGTAACATCTTAGCCTCAAGATTTGACTCAAAAGCACCACACATTATTTATAACCCGCTCACTTGCTCCAACATAGAGGTCAAGCATTACCTTTCCTTCATGAATTAAGTTCCCTCACACAACAATAGAGAGTGGTTTCACACACAATAGACATTAAGAACAACTAGGAATTCAAGATAGAAAGAATTCATTCACTCTCAAAAACAACATTCATACGCCACAAAAGATGACCATAGGCTTGCCCGTGGTGTACTACTCTAATAATTGAGCTCATTCAATCAAGGATCAAGTCGGACTTTAATTGGTTGTAATGTAAGGTGGGGGATGGATAGGATGCATTTAGATATAAGAGTGACTACACCTCCCTAAGCACTTTTAATACATACGATTTAACATTCAAACCCCACACTTATGTCAAACCAAAACTCCACCTTCTCATCAATATACATTAACTCCCTACTTCTTTATATTACATCAAGATTTGCCACTATCAAAGAATATTTGCAAGACAATACAACTATTTTTTCGTTTCTTATTCGATTCAAGTGGCTCTCACTTTTTTTAAAACATTGCACCTTTCTCCTTATTTCAATAGTTCCACTCAAACGCCAAACCAACAACCCCACACTTCAACTTTTACAAAGTTCATACCAAATTCAAGTTCTCATGAGAGGTAAAAGGTTCAAATAAATGGTAAATTCAAATAAATGGGTACGACTTGTAATGTGGTTGCCAAAGGAACATGATTACAATCTAGAAGGGGTTAACTAAGATGTATAACAATTAGGTGGGTAGTACATATAACTGTCTCAATAACGCAATGCTATATCAAGTCCAAGACTGAATAAAACTATTATTTTGCTATGCAAACACACGGGGCGAGTTCAAACGCAATGCACAAAATAACACAAAACCTCACTCACACATTGCACATAACTCACTCAAGATTGGACTATCAAGACACTCTAGTCAAAGCAGTTAAGCAAAGTTAAGATCATACAATTTATGGTACCTATACAAGAGTAAAAATCTGAGCCTAAGCGTCACAACTAAAGCACTCACTATTCTCAAGGCATAACGAAGTCAAGATATATTGCTTCCCATTCAAATCATAGCACAAGGTTTTATACTCCTTAGAAAAGATAAAAACTAACTACACCTAGTTAAAAAAAATTTGGCAAAGAACCGCGACACAAAGAAAAACCAAGGGGAAATAAATCTTTTTGTCTTTTTCTTTCGACTTACTCCCTCAAGAAACCTATTGAATGATATCCATCGTCGGGAAAAATAAATTTTTTTAATTTTTTTATGGGTTTTTCAAAAAAATTCTATCTCTAACTACTAAAACTAACAAAACAAAAACAAAAACTAATATACCTACATACATACAAATAACTCCACCCCACACTTTAAGTTGTGACATGTCACATGGCACACAATTAAAAAGCAATTGGTACAGAAAACTTCCCTGAATCTTTTTCTTTTTCGAGAACTTATGAACTCCACCCCTAGTTGTGACTTTATTCCTCGTTTTCACTCCTTGGGATTTTTTATGGAGCTCATTAAACTCAATTCTTCCGATGATACCTGCAAGACCCGCTCTTTTCTTTCTTTCTTTTCCTCATTTTGAGAGGAAATTGCTCGTTCATGATGATCCTTAACTTGTTCCTGCATTCTTTCACAGAATCAATCCATGCATATTCCTGTAAATCCCCAAACATAAAATTCACATGATCAAGGTTAGAATAAGAAAACAAAGAAGAAAGGTCAAGTGAATATTACTCTAGTATGTACAAGATCATTTTCTTTTTCATTCTCTTCTACTACATGTTGCAGACGTGGAAAGGCGGATGGGGTTTGAACTCTTCTTCCGTTGCTTCACACTCAACCCCAACCTTATTTTCAATCATCTCAGTTGAATCAGAGTCCTCTTGTGTGGTGGAAATCTCCCTCTGTAGACGCTCATCTTCTTGAGTAGGTTCAATATCGCAGGGTATCTCCTCCATATATTCACCATCACAATGCAATGAGCTTTCTGAAAGTGTATGGGGGATAAACTACATCGTCGAGAGGGAAACAACTTGCATTGTTAGGTTGTTAATGGCTTCATCATCTTGTGTAAATCTCTCTTCCACCTTATTTATGAACTTATACACAAACTCTTCTAAACTACAATTCTCCCCTTGAGGTGGTTGTCTCACTCCGCTTTCATTCTAGTAATAATAAGAGTATTCATCCCAACCAAAGTCAAGATTGTGCCCATATGAATCCTCATACCTGTATGGACTAGAAATAGAGTGAGACTATTCAAAGTACAATCCATAGGAAGAATACATACCTGCTTGACAGTCAACCCATAAATGATTTTCACCGCATTTAAAACACATAGCAGACCACTAATAATATTCAGTTGCTAACTCTTCGACCCATTTTCTTAGGCTGGTTTTACTCCATCTTTACAGCATTAGAGTTCAATATCTACAATAACTACTCCAACTTATTGGGAACTACAAAATAAATAAAAGAAGTTAACTAATAGAAAAACTAAAATAGGAAATAAAAAGAAACACAAAAAAAAAGTATAACTAATAAAAAAATAAAAAAAAATAAAAAAATCCTGAGGATTGAATGATGAAATCCTTGTGCTTTTGCTTCTCTACCTCCTCCTTAGATTCCTTAGGTCTAAGATGTGTTAAAAGCCCATCAAATAACGTTTTTCCATGTATATATACCAAGTAGGGTCGGGCCTAGTCGAAAAAACCTTTTCCTTCATGAAATAGGAAAATAACTCTGTAAGTAATGCACAGGCACGCCGCATGGGGTGACGCGCCAGGCGGGCCGTTAGTGGGAAACTTCAGAGAGGCTGTGGAGAATTCTTAGAGTACATATTTTTCTTACGTTTTTGCTATCTAGACGTGGTTCTCAACCCCCGAACACGATCCCGACTTAATCTCTTGGGCTTTTACTTAACTTCAAAGCTCCAAATCACTCGAATTTATTCCATAACATCTACATCACTCGTAATCACTCCTACAAGGCATAAAACACACAATTAGTGCAAAAGACTAGCAATTAAAGCTCAAACTCAATTAAAGTGCAGTAAATTCGAGTGTAATAAGCGACTAAAACACGTAAGTATAGCCTACAATCAGTAACCTCAGTTGAGTTCACCTATTTGCCCTTGTTCGACTTATGCCCAGTTGCTATTGCCCCTCTCAGCTAGAGAAAAACCCGTTCATTTACAAATTCCAGCCGATTTTGCCGAATATTGAAGTTTGCGCCATCTATGGCCATGCGATCCAACCTAACACATCTTTGATTTCATCAACAATCTCTGACTACTCACGGAAGTGCTCTGATACCGCTAATGTAATCAGAGCTCAAATGAAATCAAAATTGAAAGAAAAAGGAATTAACTAGTTAATAGAAAAAGTAGAAGCTATAGATTTTCATTCATAACCGGCATTGAACATATAATACAACTATCACATCGGGACTAAAGAGAAAAGGAAAAATACATCAAGGGACTAAAATGTAAAATTGTAACTTAGATAAGTAGTTAAGGTATTAGCTGTCAACTAACTAACAACCCTTTATTTTATACCACTACTTAATCATTATGTACTATTTCGCAACTCTGGTATTATCTAAAAGTCATATCAAATCCACACCTATTATGTGAAAACACTAATTGATAACCGCTGGACCTAATAAAATATTTGATGAAATAATCATATAGCGACGTAGTATTTTTTTTTTTTTAAATAGAAACTTACTACTATTGTTTTTGAATTATGTTGTACAGGTTGTCGGATTCCACAATGCAAGGAGAAGAGGTCCTTATTGAATGAGCTGAGGCCCACACATATGTAGCGAGAAAAGTGTTGAAGAAATAGGTAATCATAGCCATAAACAATAACTACAACTTCGTTGTTGGTCACTCCTTGGCGAACGAAGGAACGCTTCAACGGCATTATTTCCCGGCTAAAAAAACACAGCACACAAAATATATTACTCAATACAAAACAAACACACTAGTCTCTCTTCTCTCTGTACCATTCATTCATGCAATTTCTCTCTCTAATATCTTCTTGATCCCTTAATTTCTCTCGTTTAACCATTCCCTCTTACATTTTTCTTTGAGAATTCCATTGTTCGGAATTTAGGGTTAGGGTTTCCTCCTCCTTGTGTGTGTGCGTGTGTGATTGATTGAGAGGGAATTCGGAGAGGCTTAAGGAAGCCCAGAAGCCCAATAATAAATAATTCCATATATTTTGTTTAATAGAATCATCAGGTCTTCTGAAGAAGATCTGAGAGGAGGCAAATATGAGCGCATCGAGGTTCATAAAGTGTGTGACGGTGGGGGATGGTGCCGTTGGCAAGACTTGTCTCTTGATTTCCTACACCAGCAATACCTTCCCCACGGTTTGTTTTCACACCCAGATTACTTGGTTCTTGTTTCTTGAAATGAAATGGCTCCAAATGGGGTGAATGGGTTTTGAGGATTCGTATAGCCAATTCCAACTAATTTGGGACTTTTTTTTCCAACCCAACTAATTTGAGATTGGATGTTATTTATTGCCAGTGTTCATTATTTGGCAGCAATATTTATTATTATAAGAATGTGGTGGAGTTTTTTGTGGTTTGGGATGGAAAAGAATGTTGCAACTGTTTTTTTGTTTTGCTTCTTTATTCTTGCGAATTCCTTTCGGCGAATTACTATGATTCTTTGTTTTGCCTGAATTCATGAATTATTGGTAAAATCATGTTGAAAGTAGCTCAATTTGTTAAACTCTGCTCTTTCTAAACGAAATTGGGGTCTCTTGAATTTTTCATAGGCATGTGAATGGTTATGCCGATGCATGTTTTTAAATTATTTCTGTATGTCATGCAGTACCAATTGTATCTTATTCTCGACCTTTTGGAGGAAACATTTTGTGGCGTACCCTGTGTGTCCTCTTTCTTACGTGTCTTCTTTTCGGTCCGGTTATGATAATTAAGGGTGAAAATGAAGAAATTCTTTGCTGTTCAAGATAAACTTGATGACGTTCAACTCAGCTAGTAGTGGCTTTCATTCTTTGATGCTTTTACGTTGTTGCAGCTTATTCGCTTGCAATGAATCTTTTTTCTTTAGGATTTGGTTTACGTGATCAAAACTTTGCTTTATTCTGTATATCCTAAGAAGTTCTGCTGTCCTGCTTTATTACCATATTTGAGTTCAAACTTTTTGTCAATGTTTGACAGGATTATGTGCCGACTGTGTTCGACAATTTCAGTGCAAATGTGGTTGTCAATGGGAGCACGGTCAATCTAGGGTTGTGGGATACTGCTGGTAACTATATCAAACGCCATTTACCGTACTCATCTTTTTGGGCAGAAAGTTTCTGAATTTTTGTTATTGTAAATGTATTATATGCATGTCGCTACTACCAATATGCTTGTTATCCATATTCATTGCATGTCATTGTACATATTGCAGGACAGGAGGATTACAATAGGTTAAGACCTCTGAGTTATCGTGGAGCTGATGTTTTCATTTTGGCATTCTCTCTCATCAGTAAAGCCAGCTATGAAAATGTTTCCAAGAAGGTGCAGCACATTTCCTGTTTCTCTTTGTTATATTTTTCCTATTTGTTGGTTCATGGAGACTTATTTTGCTTTATTTATTATTTTTCAGTGGATTCCTGAGTTGAAGCATTACGCCCCTGGTGTCCCTATAGTGCTTGTTGGGACAAAACTTGGTAAAAGTTCTATTAATATAATATGATCTTGGGTTTGTTTGTATTCTTGAGGTGATAATCAAGTGGTCTCTGTGATGTTTCCATTATACTTCTAAATTCTCAGTGATACAACAAATCTTTCAGTGCGAGCTGATCGTGTCTCCGTATATGGAGCACTCTTCATCTTATATTGTAGTGCAGCTTATATCACCTAACTGACCCTGAATTATGTACTCAAAAATTATGATGATGAAAGAAGTCTTTGCGCAGCCAAGGGGGTGTGGCCTAGTGGTCAATGAGGCGAGTTGAGAACTTGAGGACCCAGGTTCAAATCCAGCGGAGACAAATATACTAGGTGATTTCTTTTCGTCTGTCTAAGTGTTGGTGGATAGAGTTACCTGGTAGCTGTTGTTGGTGGAAGGTAGTAGATATTTCATGCAATTAGTCGAGGTGTGCCCAAGGTGGCCCGGACTCCACGGTTATAAGGGAAAAAAAGGAAGTCTTTGCTGCTCTCTGAGTAGAAGGGACTCTGGTCCCTATCACCAATGCAGAGTTTTAGGAAAAGTACTGAAGAGCAAACATAAGAAAATGGAGTGTCTTTCAGGCCGTAGAAGTGGGAAATGATTGGTGGTGTGGGGTATGGGGTATGTGGGGTATGTTTGTCTCCCATGTCTCTTTGATAGAACTGAAAGAATGAACCTTTTGTCTAGTGTCTATACCAGGTCAGATTAATGTAGTTGGAATTGAGCTCTCTTTGCCAAAAAAAGAATCGAAACCAGAAATACAAAGGGTTTTCCTTGCAAGTGTACATCTCTTATCTTACTGCTGATGTCTATGTTCTACATTCTTTCACTTGAAGGCTTTTAGACTGTTGCTTTTTACTCATTCAGGTTGTTGTGATACAACTTCTTGTTTTATTTATGCTTCAAATTGCGAATTCTCTTTTATGAATGATATCTTCTATCTGTTAGGTGTACTCGTGTTCCAATGTTGAGTTTTCCAGCTTGTCGTGTCCATTTTTCTCTAGTTCTTCCTTTCGCCTTTCTTTTCTTACTCCAAACCCCACTTGTGGGATTATACTGGGTATGTTGTTGTTTTCTTACTAGTAGAGGGTTATTCATATATGTGATTGTCCTGCTTTCCACCTGTATTGAACTTAGATCTTCGGGATGATAAGCAATTCTTCATAGACCATCCTGGTGCTGTGCCAATTACTACTGCTCAGGTAAGCGTCACTGCAACTGTTCCTCCTTTGGAGTTGGTATAGTGGAGTATACCATGCTTGTAATTTTTGTACTTAGTTTAATTCTTATTTCAACGTTAAGGGTGAGGAACTGAGGAAAACGATTGGCGCACCTTCCTACATTGAATGTAGTTCAAAAACACAGGAGGTATGTTTCCTCTAGAGCATCTTGTTTCTTGTGCTCAACATGTTTTTTCTATGCATTTTATTGAAGTATATGATATGCCGCAGAATGTAAAAGCAGTTTTTGATGCTGCGATAAAAGTTGTGCTCCAGCCACCCAAGGCGAAGAAAAAGAAAGGAAAGTCTCAAAGGGCCTGCTCAATTTTGTGATCAAACAGTAGGTCTGAGGATATTCCTGGTCACATAATCTCTCTCGTGTCTTTTTCTTTTTCCTTTTTCCAAGAGGAAGTAGGAGGTCCTTGTATTTTCTCACTTGAAGCTACTAGTGATCTCTTGAAGTGTCAGGTGGCTCGATTTCTCTGTACTGCTGTGATCTCTTGATTATTGAGTCACAGCACCACCTCATTAGGCCACTCTATTTTGTCCTCGCTGTTTTGATTTGTTTATGTATTAACGTCTGAAAGATCTATTTAGGAAAACAAATTTTCTCAGCAATGTTGTTTAGCATTTCTTAGTTGTAGCTGTTCAATTTTGCCGAATCTATTTTTCCAAAGATCTATCTGGAATTAATCTTCTGATTTGCATCTGCATTTTCTGCTGATTGCAAATTCTTATTTTCAATATATGCTCTTTTGAGGTGCAACTCTGTTTCTACACTGATGAAACAGCAATTCTGAACTTGGCCCTACTATGAGACTATAATACTTTTTCTTTGGAATCCTTAAGTGTCTATTTCTATCTTTTTTGAAGGGAAAATGAATGAAGTTTTTTAAAGCTAAAAAGATTAAGATACCAATCCATGAGAGGTGATCCACTTCTAGGTTCTTTTTCTATAGTTTTGAAATAGATGCCATTTGACCTCAATCTTTGATTTTCTTTTTTTAAGGAGGTGGGTATGGCTGATTTAACATGCTTTCTTCACGTCTAGTAGACTGAGTCATGTTTCATGATAAAAAGATAGAAAAATTTGGCAATACATCCTCTTCTACTTTATAATAATAATGTCGTAGCTTCAACCGTTGTTTGGAACTGCCTTAAAGTCCAAGTCGAAGCGTTTTGCTCTACACATACCTTTGTATGCATCATGCATCGTTTGGTTTAAATTTGTTTAAAGTTTATTCGTTAGGTTGAATATACATTGCTGCAGAAGAAACTAGAAACTTTTAATACATCAAGTATTTATTAGGAAATAACTTTAGTTAAAGTGTCTAAATGAAATTACTGAACAAGTTTAAAGGACTGACTGTGTATGTATTTGGCACAACCAGAACAAGACCTAAAGAAGAGGGGCTAATTTGAGAAAATCAGCCAATATAACTTCTAACAAACGAATATGTAATAAATATATAACTGTTATGAAATATTATAATTATATTAGTGGATGTCTATAACTCCTAAAGAAGTTACCCCCGCTACTTTTCTCCATTAATCTCCCACTATTTCTTACCATTATGGTTGTAACTCTCACACCTCCATTGTTAATACCATGTTCATGACATCCCTCTAAAATGGAATTTTCTTGAACCCTGTCCGAACGAAGGGCTTCCTCTATCTTAAGCTCCGTTTGGAATTGGGTCTCAATTATTGCCTCATAAATATCTTCGAAGGAGATATGAATTCCATTTAGGCGGGTCAGGGCTTGGCTTGACCCTGTGTTCTCCCGGGTCGGAGGCGAGAACTTGAAAGTGAATCATTCAGTGGTGGGGTGTTCATAGAACAGAAGGCCTCGCCCAAGGAGTGGCAGATTTGGATGGAGTCTCGCTTTGATGCTGGGGAGATGAGATCCATAGATCTGGATAGAGTCTCGCTCATAGAGGAAGAGTACGCGCGCTAGCGCGCTACGGCTTACGTAGTTGATCGGAGTTTTTATTGTTTATCCTTTCCTGCGCTTGTCTTGTATTGAGGTATACCGAAGAAATGAGTAAAAGTAGGTAACCGAAGGGGATGGATTGTTGTTTTTTATTAGTGAGGACAAGCAGCTTTCACTTTATTCAATCTAATGGTAGGGCTTTAAAGAGTAGGCGGTTCGTATCTTTCTATGACCCCCAGAATAAGAAGTAGGAGGATAGGCAGAGCAAGAGCTCTTGATTTACGTTCATGTAGTTGGAATGCCTGAGACCACTTTTTGCCTTGCTGCTCTTGCTTCTCTGGCTACTGCTCCGGCTAAGGCTTTCTTTCCACTTTGACTTGCCTTCCTTATCTTTCAATCTGGACTTGCATGTGTTCCGCATATGACTATTTCGAGTGATTGCTGCTATCTGGCTTGAGTTAGACAAGCAGATCTTATGCCACCGGTGACCGGCCTGTCTATCTAGTATCTAGTACTAGGACTAGTAGAGTAGAGGCACTACTGGGCGGGGCTTCGTCGATCACAGCTTCTCGCTTAGCTAACTGCCAGACAAGGATGCAAATCAACTCCTTATATAGAATGCAGATCGACACATTCAATGAAGCAGCCAGTACGGCAGACAAGCTACTTTCTTATTCTAGGACTGGAAGATCCTCTATCTATTAGCATACCCGTACCGGCAGTTAGACTAGCACTCTCTCCCCAATCAATCGGCTTCCTTAGGGTACGCCCCCTATCGCCTTTCATTCGGAAAAGGAATTATTTGCACTGGCTTCAGTTAGCCGTGAAGTACGCTGATACCCCGGTTGTCTATATGGGCGATTTGACAGCAAACGCAATAAAAAATCCAATATAGAATATTATTTCTAAAATCACAGGATCTGACTGATTAACTGATGTTTCAAAATTTAGTGTTGATTCATTAGAACCATATAAAGCAACACCCAAAACTCCCATTAAGAGAAAAACAGAACCCCTTTCCTAGCCACTATACTTTTCTTTTTTTTATCTTCTTTGTCTGAAAATTGGTTTGATTTGCTTCACCTATGAGAATTTCTACCAATTCTTCTTTTATTCATCAAAGCTCATCCTAATCTCCGTCGAGATTACTGCCTTAGCCCTGTCCTATCATCTGTATAATGGAGTTCGTCATTTATTGACGAATTTTTCGGGATTTTTCTTTCTTAGAATTGGAAGAAAAAGATTGAAATGACTATTCCAAATTTCACCTATACCTTTCTTTGAGATTTAAAGAATTTTTTTTGTTCTTTTCTTATGAAATGTTTATTATTCGTTGATAGATCTAAAGCTTATGCCGTAGAAGCTGACATCATGCTATTGGCCTTTTATCTGCATCTTCCCTCGTAGAGTGGCGTCTTTTATAAGAAAAGACTTTCTCAGTGGAACTAAAAAGGGTTTGGCATCAAATTGTACACACTTGAATATATGGAAGAAATAAGAATTTCTCCTCTCTTTCTCTCTATATCTCTTAGCTTGTTTTTCCTTGTTTTATATTGTTACTTTAATATTAGTTTCTTAACACGTTATCAGTACAAACTGCTATTTTATTTGATACTTCGTAAAAATGACGAAAGAGGCAAGGAATTGATTTTGGAGACAGTTGTTGACGGTGGCTGTTTTCTTCAAGTAAGATGCCACACTTAATTTATGTTTTTCATTTTGTTTCACTAATGTCCAAACCTTCCATGAGAGTTTCACTGAGCTTTGCCAAGTGATAAAGGTAAATTTTGCGTTTCGTCAGAGATATTTGTTGTAAGACTGATTTTACAATTATAAAAGATATACAAAAAAATGCTAGGCATCTATGGCATATAAATAAAACAATAAATGTATTGGTGACACTATTATGCTTGTGATGATGTCATATGTTGTATATTGTTTAATTTATTTCTTCTTACATATATTAGTTAAACATTTTTCATTATCTTATCAATTAAACATGTGATCATGCAATCTCAATCTGATCAAACACTTCATCTTCTTGTCCAGTTAATAAATCAGTACTTGCATTTCACATGAATAAGGAAAAGTAATGCCAAAATAAATAATTTTTCAGAAAATTGTGAGTAGATTTCGTTATTTTCTTATTGCAAAAAGCATTGTTTACCTTTTTAGTTCATGCAAAATACATGTAAGAGATTTTATTTATTTTCTTTATATTTGACCAAGTCATGTAGTTCATGAAATAGATCTATGATAGTTCTAACTAAAAATTCGAAGTGATAATATTTTAAAGGCTCAAGTGTGATTCTCAGTTGCACTTTGGCCTATTACGCTATTGGTTGAGGGTAAGACGGTGAATTCAAGTCTTATCGCACCTTAAGGGTAAGACACCAGGTTTAAATCCTAGTGTACCATGATAATAAGATATTGGGTTCGAGTCCGAGCTCATTATGACATAACATACCTTTATATGGGTAAAGCATTGAGTTTGAGTCCCAATGCACCATATTGACGATCCAATGATGACTAATGAAAATAATATATTTTTCATGGAAAAGCATGAAGCTTGTCCCACTTGGTTTACTTTATTCTTGAAGTGAATGTGATAGCGATGCATAATAAGTCTAAATGAAGATAAGAGGTTGACCAATGAACGTGGGTGTGGCCAAAGATCAATATAATAATAGTCATCATTATGGTAATTGTAAAAAGGAGAACAATAAGTTCTCAAGATAATCCTTCAACGACGAAGAAAATATGTATCAATGTGGTCGATTAATATGAGACACGTTCACATGATTTTAGTTCATTCCCTGAAAATGTGACTTATGATAAGCATTGTAAATGCATACTCATTCCTGAAAGTGAATGTGAAAATATATATGTGATAAATATTATGCATAATAATGTGATTATGTATGGTTAGATAAATACCACAACTCACCTCTAAGGGAGGATTGAGAGAAAGAAATATAATGAATATTACTATGTGGTTACGTGAATATGTCATTGGTCGCGTACATGTGGTATGCCAAAAAATAATTTGCCATGCTTATAAAATGTTATTAACGGCAAAATTAGAGCAAGAAGTGGTTTTGCTTATGATGATTTTGACCATGACAATTACTATAATATGATTTTCTCCGTGAAGGAGACACTCACCATATGGATGGTGTGACAAAAGATCTCGTAGTACAAAATTAATTAAGAGCTCCAGAAGAACTAATTTGTTACAACACGGATGAATGAAATTGTTCGATACGATATCGTAGTAGGTCTCAAAAGAAACTTTTTGAGTTTCAAATGTATAAGCCAAAGTGGTTGGCATATTGAGCTATAAATAAAACGAAGATTTAATATCTTCATATTACTATAATCATACCGGGTAAATATGAAAGGTTACCCCACTTTTCTTCTATTTGTACTACAGATGTATAAGCATGATGATGGAACATATGCCATAGTAAATTAAATATTTACTGAAATAAACAACAGTTGGGTGGGCCATCCTGGTTCAATTATGATGTGAAAAATTTATTGAGAATTCACATTGGCATATATTGACGAAATAGAAGGTTCTTCAAGAATTCTCTTGTGGTGCTTATTCTCTTGATATACCAGCTAAGGTTGGTATTAAATCCCTGCTTTCTGGAGCGAATAAAAGGCGATATATTTATGGGCTCAATCACCTGCCATGTGGACTATTTACTATTATATGATTTTAATAGATGCATCTGTCAACTTGCAGTGTGAATTTCGCAAGGTTGATTGCTCAAATTATTAGAGCACAGTTCAAGAATATAACTATGATAATTTATCTTGATAATGCTAGTTTAAATCCAAGTTGGTTTAGCATAAATTATATGCCTCCAATTATAGCTAAACCATTGGTTATGAGAACAAATATTCCAAATAGAAATATGGTATGAGGTGTATTATTTAATATACAGCAGCACTTGTATGCATCTAGCCAACAAGTTATGATAACTTCTCCCCTACAGAATTTGTTCAGGGTCAGGAACCAAATAATTTCCATCTAGATATATGGATGTGCTGTATGATTCAATTATTTCACCATAATGCACAAAATGTGTTCCCAAAGAAGGTTGGAAAATATGTTGGTGATCCCAATATTAGGGGGAGAAAATAGGCAGCTGAAAAGTGATATGTGAAATGAATTATTATGAGTACATCTAGATCCTCGTACAAGAAAATGTGAACTTGAAGTTCAAGTAGTAATTCATTTGCAATGCCAGGCGCATATGCTGACCCAAAGCTAAATGTTATATTTCAGCTGCTAATGCTCCAAATAGAATAAAATCCATGATGGACAGAGTCTATGGGACGCATGAAGCCTAATAGACTAATCGATTTCAAAGATAAAACTCCTTGAAGGAGAGGAACAAATGTTCAAGATGGTCATAATAAGAAGGCAAATGCTTTATAAGAGCACCATGGCATAACACTTAATAAGACCTCATGGAGAGGCTCAGGTACCTGAAAATAATGAGATTAAGATATCTCAATAAGTTATGTTTTTAGTTGGTAACGACGAAACATATGTAAAATGATCATCGATGATATTGTTGATATAATATAGCGCTCAAGTTCATTAATATTGACGAGGATCTTGAGCTCAAATCTGTCAAAGAATTTGGACAAATAAATGATTGACCAAATGAAAAATGCGCAATGAAAATTGACTTCACCTGAAAAATTTGAAGTTGGACGGATAGTCCTAACACCTGAAATTGAAATGAAAAATGAAGTCGATAGAAATAAAGACGACTTGTGGCACAAGATTTTTCATAAATATCCTGACATTTCTGGAGATATGTTCTCCTGTGTTGGATAAAATCGTTTTCAGGTTTTAATTTCATTTGATATGCATATAATGAAAATCCTTGAAGTATTTAAATTATTATGAAGCATATTAAGTTTCCCAAGAAACTTATTAATTAAAGCTCCATCAAATATTTATGTGGATTAGACCAATCATGACGTACATGATTTATTTTTATGTCTAGTATAATTGGTGCACTAATGTATCTTGCTAAAACCATGAGTATAACAATATACTTGCAAGATATAGTTTCACTCCTATGTGGAGATATTGAAATACCATTAGTTTCACTCCTTGATATTGATTTGTTTATCCTAACAAATACTGTCAAGATTTTGTTGGTTATGCAAATGCAGGTATTTTCCTGAAGTTCGTTCTTCAAACAATCTATTTGCATGAGAGGGTTGCCATATTAAGATTCTACAAGGCAGTTAATTTGATACCTATTCATGTCATGTCAAGATAAACAACTGATAAAGCAAGTAACTCAACACACAACAGACGCGTGACTTTTCTTTAAAGAGAAGATTCCAATAATATTGAAGATGATGTTGTTTGCATAGCTCAATTGAAAGAAGGATATATCGAATGAGACATAATAAAACAAATTTCATCACAGTTCTTTTTTAGACGCATGATATTCAACAAAATGGTGAAATTGATATTCAACAAATTTGTTCATGTGATAATTTTGCTGATACGTTCACTAAGGCAAAGTTAAAATACAAGATTTAAATGCATTACCTTCATGAAACGAAAGTGATGTTTTCATTAGGGGGAGGCACATACGCGATGTACTCTTTTTTCTCTTAGCTAAGGTTTTATCCCACTAGGTTTTCATGGTAAGGTATTTAATGAGGCAGCAAATAATGCGTATTACAAGATATGTGTACTTTTTTTCTTCACTAAAATTTTTTCCTACAAATTTTTTTCGTAGTAAGGTTTTAATGAGGCACATTATCTATAGACATCCATGGGGGAGTGTTATGAAATATTATAATTATATTAGTGGATGTCTATTGCTAAAGAAGTTACCCCACTACTCTTTTCCATTAACCTCCCACTACTTCTTACCATTATGTTGTAACTCTTACACCTCCATAACTTCCTCATGATCTTCCCTCATGATCTCAATAGTTAATACCATATTCATGGCATCCATTTGTATTACCATAAATAGAGGGTTGGAGCATCAAATTGTACACGCTTAAATATATGGAAGAAATAACAATATTTCCTCTGTTTCTCTCTATATCTCTTAACTTATTTTTTCTTATTACTTTGATCTTAGTTTCTTAACAATAACAATGTATACTTTATATATACAGCTAGAGAAAAAGTAAACGGGCTATTTGGGTCTACAACCCAACAATTTGCACTTTGCATTTGGTGGCGCGTACGCGCTATTCCAAATCCTCTTTCCTTGTTAGTTCCTTCCTTTGTGTCAACTAACTTTTAACTTCCCTTTCACTCCACATTTCTTCTCCCCCAATTCACCTATATCCTCATACCTCCGATCAAAATCCTCCTCTTCTCCTATCAGTAATTCTCCAAACATGCATCACAGCGACGTTAACTCTTCCTATTACCAACCTAGCTCCGATCCCCCCGCCGTTCCCGCCCACTACGCCTCAGCTCCTCCCCTGCCCTCCGACTACTCCTCCGCCTACCCGCCATATTCCGCCCATCATTTCCCAACTGCAAACCCTAACGCTCAACAGCAACCTTACAACTATTACCTTTATGATCAAAATCAACCATCTCTCACTTACGATTATACTACACCTAATTACACTTCATCATATTCCTCAATCCAAATTAATGCCTCATACGGAGAACAAAGTTTTTATGATTCTGGTGTCTATAAATATAATGGTAGGAAAGAGGAATCTTATGAAAGTCGGTCTGAGTCGAATATGGGGGTGATGTTTGATGATTATGGCAGGCCTATCAATATTCAAAATGGGAGTGAGAATCAAGGACACTCTAGTAGTCGTGAAGTTGTGAAAGCAACTCTGAAGATGGAGGAGCAACATGATGTTGCAGCTGGTGTGTTGAAGTTCCCCGTCAAACTTTTATCAGAAGGTGTAGGTCAGAGCGACATGGATGTGCTTTGTCAGGTTAGAGTGTAGCATTATTGGTCTTTGCACATATTTCAAAAGGGAAAATAATTGCATTTTGAAGTTTTAATTTGGCATGCTTTAATCAATCAACTTATCTACTAGGCCTCAGTTACAAACTAGTTAGAGACAGCTATATGGATCCTCTGTATCTAGTATTTAGGAACTCATTATAATTTAACTATTTTTACGCTTACTACAGAGGTTGGGTCCAGGTTTTGATGTTTATAGGTTCCTACAACGACCTCAAAATAATATAATAATAAAGGAGTTCTTAATACATATACATACAGTGGGCTTGGCAAAAGCTACTGGGTTCCCATGAACCCATAGGTTATATTGTAGATCCGCCTCTGGCTGACTATTAGCTTACTACTCCCTATTTTTTGGGACTGGCTATGCTTGGCGTGCTTATCACTGTTAATTTATTTATTTACCATTTCACCAATTATGTTTTCTGAGTTTTGCATTGAAATTCAAATTCAGATTGGTCTAGATGGGATTCGCATACTTGATCCTGCTATGAGCCGAACTCTGAGAATATATTTACTGGAGAATGTGACAAGATGGGAGGCAAGCTAGTCATTTTGATTGTATTAGTTCTGGTATATGTTATTTCATTTGCATACAAGATGCCTGTGGAATAAGTTCATTTATTATCCTTTCTCTGTCAGGTATTGGATTCAAATATATTTGCATTTTGGGCCAAAAGCTCTGTTGACGTGGAACCTAGACGTATTAGGCTGAAATCAAATGGCTATACAGTGAACAATATCCTGGACACTGTTACAGCAGCAAGTATTCAGGTTAAGAGATCTCTTTACTCTTCAAGTGTTCGTATTGATAAATGTTTTCGTTGAGGTATCTGCATATAATTTTAAACCCTGGAGCTGTGGAATGTGTCGAGTTACACAAGTTGTAGTCTTCTTTATCTGGCTTAACATCCTTTTTTCGTTTGACGTAAACATAATCTGAGTAAGGGATATCTGACCTGTTTTCTTACTGGTGTTAGAATTTATATATTGTTTTCAGGGCGTGTAGTTCATGCTGAACTAAAACCGAAATTCATAGGCATATGGTGATCTTTTCACACTCTATGACTCTGGAGAAAGACAACAAGTGTCTATCTAATAAGTGAGGAGTTTACAAACTTACTTTAGTTTCTTTTTCTCATCATGGAAGATGTATAGTATTAGGGGTTATCAGTCATTTCTGCTACAGGAAGTCTTAGTTCAGATCAGTGGCATTGGAAAGAGCCATCACTACTTTTTTTAAGGGTGTAGAAATTGTACTTTTCAGGTTATATTGGGTTGGTCCTGCATGTCGAATGTATTAATATGGAGGTTATGATTTTTAGATTGTTTGGTTAGTTATATTAGGTTTTATCATGTATTCACACAGCAGTAGACTGAAGACTTCAAGTTGCATTTGTTTGGTCCTTCTAAGAATGCTTAATTATTTTATTCGGTTATTATTTAACCGTATGGCTGCCACTATAAGGTACTGTGAGCTCAATGGATCAATTATTTTCCCTATTTCCTCCATATCAAGTTTAGCTGGTGTTTCTGCTCTTCTCCAGATACTTTTCACTTATACTATACTATTCATTTCAACTGAAATTGGATTTCATCATCTATTTCCTTTGCTTTCAACAAGATATCTAGGTACAATGCTCCTCTAGATACTCGACTAGTCATAACCATGTATATGCTTTTATTATGGAATTCAGATTAAGGAGATGGGTGAGAGTGATAAACCTTCAGATTCAATCAAGGGATCTGAGCAAGCTGCTCAGAAGAAGAAAGGCTTTGTTGACTTAATTAAGTTGATGAGGCCACTCAATGAAGAGAAAGATTTCTGGGTTAGATTTATGATCATCTGTTGCATTAATTTAGTAGTCATGGTTTTCATCTATTTCTGTTGAATCAACTACTGCAAGTAACTCTTAACAAATTCTTGGCTTTCTTTTGCCTATAATTCTGTACAGGTTCCTGATGAAGGAGTTCGCAAGTGCACTGGCTGTGGGACAGATTTTAGTGCTTTCAATAGGAAGGTGCACATTGTTTTGAACAGTGGTGTAATGTCACATTTTCGTATTGTCTGTTTTAATTTTTTAAATCTCAAATGTCTTCTTTAAATCTGTGTCAGCACCACTGCAGGAATTGTGGGGATATTTTCTGTGACAAGTGTACGCAAGGTAGAGTTGCCATCGCTGCCGATGAAGATGCTCTGCCAGTTCGAGTTTGTGACGGATGCATGGTATACCCATTTAAAATAAGGGTTAATTACAGGTTTATGGTTTTCTTTTATTAAGATGTTAAATGTGACTTTATTTTCATTAAATGAGATGTTAAATGTGACTTTAATTGTTAATCTGGGATGGTCTGAAGCAACACAAGTGCAAAGCTTAGTGTCGGGGAACATGTACAACTAGTTGTACAAATTAGCCATGAACTAGATCTGATAGTGTGATGTGATAGGAGAACAAATTGAACGAAGAACCGTGAAAACTTGTGGACTAGGTGTAGGTGACAATGATTTGGGAAAAGGGGGACATAAGGAAATCAAGGAATTCAATGGAGCTCGTCGTCTCATGTTTTGGGGGATAAAGAAAGATGAAGTGCTTTAATGCCATGGGCAGCTGCAAAGAGACTCTCCACTTCAAAAGCTGCTTAAGGTTTTGATCACTAAAAATTCTGCAAAAATCTTGACTAAATATAGAAAAGATGGGATTCCAATATTTATCAAAAAGAAATTGGAGATCTAATGCTTCAATTACATAGTTCAGGTAATTAAAAAAATGGAGCAAGATAAAAGCACTGCGAGTGTTCCATCTATTTAGAAAGGTCAGAACTTAGTTTGTAATTATTCTGAACAGAAAGCTGCTGTTGCTTATTAAAGATACTACCATCTGGGAACTTTCATTGCTTGCATACGATCACATGTTACCCTAGGATTATATAATTTATTTGCTTTTTCATTATTGTATCTTCTTTCGTCCGACTATAAGACAATTCCTTAACGAGGGCATTAAACCTTTCAACAATCTAATGAAGTTCTGCATCTTAATCTGATGGTTACTGTATTCGAGAGATTTTACAGTCTTTCATGACAGCACCTTTCAATATTTTACGTTCTTTTATCTGTTATTTTGTTCAACATGTTGATCTTCTGTATGCATACTTTTGTGTTCTTATATATCACAATAGTCTTGAAGCAGTAACTTCACAAGATGTAACAAGATTGAACTTTCCTCATTTTGCAGGCGGAGGTAACTCAGAGACTCAGCAATTCAAAGGAAGCAATGACGAAACTTGCTCCGCTACGAAGTCATGAGGACCTTACAAGAAAACTCAAGGTGACTACTGACTTCCGAGATTCTTTAAATTATTCATCATTACTGTTCAAAGTTGTTTTGTTTAGATAGGTTATTGGAAGTGTATCTTGAAAATTAATACTGACTAGCTTATGTCCACAATTATGGAAGTTACATTATTTATAAAATTGAAGTATGGATAACAATCCCTCTTTCTTAAAAAAAAAAAACATGGATAAGAATTTTGAGATGAACTGTTGGATAAGTGAATTGGAGAGAAGTTATAAGAAACAGAAAATAATAATCTTTGCTACTTTAAATTTGTGATGTGCTTTATAAAGCTTCTCGTTAGGGTTGGCACAATTTTTGTCAATGGATTATAAAGTATCTTTGCTGTAATGTTTCATTTTCATTCTATACTTGGCCAGTGTCTCCCTAAATTTTAGCTTTTCATCTTCATCAGCATACACTAATTTCTGCTGTTGAAATTCTTAAACAGGAGGAGATGGACAAGAAGCACAAGATTTCAGCAGGTAGTACCCATGGTTGAAACAGTTTCTTATTTAATTCGCTTCAAAATACACATACTTTTGGGATTCCCATCTGGAATTAGCACCGCAAACCTTTGTATGGTTACTACAAGTTGGAGAATTTTTTTCCCTTGGGAGGTGATGAATCTCTCATTTTCAGGACTTAGTTCTCAAGGATCTAGGGGGATGAGAGAGGTGGAATGTCCAACTTGCACGGTCCATTTGCAGGTTCAGTACCATAGACCATGCTTTTTTCCCTCTCTTCTTATGTTTGTGCCTGTTCCTGAAAACCTTTTTGATACTGTTAACCCCAAGAATATCCTGTACCGGTGGATGAATTTTATACGGATTCGAGCTGCAGGTTGAAGTGCCAGCTTCTGCATCAGAAACGATAGAGTGCAGCGTCTGCCAGCATCCATTCCTTGTTAATGCTCATTGATCTGCATAGTTTCCTTTTGTAATTTTCCTACTAAAAGCCATTTTGATAGTCCTTTATCTTATATCCACAGTTCTCTCAGAGTATCACGCTCCTTATTGTGTGATATTTGTATTTAACTCTTTTTCCATAATGTAGATTACAAAAAGGGTTAGAGTTATATCATCTGACTCAATTTGGGAAGTAACCTTAGATAATGGTCTGTTGTCTGTTGATAGATGCGCGAGGGGCATAAACTAAATTGCTGAGTTAATTGTGCAATTCATATATTTCCTTGTAATCTTTTCAACTCTCTATACTTGGATCGATCATTGGTTATAGATAGTGGTGGCAAATGGGCGGGTTGGGTTGGATTTGGACGGGTTAAAAATGGGTTGAGCAAAAATGGGTTGGGTCTCAACCCGCCCATATTTCATGCGGGTAAAAAACGGATTGGGTGTCAAATGGACGAGTTGAATATGGGTTAACCCATATTATATAAGTGTATTTTTTTTCTAATGCAATTTATACGGGTTGTATTTTTTTTCCGGAAAATGTTTTCCAATTTTTCCATGTTTGGTTGGCTTAAATATTTCATCAACTCAAAATGTTTTCCCTTCTAGGGAAAACATTTTCTAAAACTCCTTCTCAACTTTCCCCACTCTATTTCTTACCCTCATCAACCCACCCCATACCCACCCACCTAACCCCGCCCCGTGCCCTATCTCCAAAAAGATTTTTTTTCGT